>JAQHUG010000100.1:4162609-4182806 GCA_028555095.1 Dicrostonyx torquatus
TGTGAATGTGGGTCTCTGGCTCTATCTACATCCATCATGAGAAATTTCTATGGTGACAATTAAGATATTCAACAAAGTAACTATGGTACAAGTTTGGTTTAGGAACCCACTCCTCTGCTGCCCAAGTACCTAGCTGGGACATCCCTGTGAATACCTGGGATCCCCTCTAGAGACAAGTCTCTTGCAAATCTTAGAATGACTAGGTTTTGAGTGATTATCATTCTAGATGCTGTTATCTGGTCTTCTCTTTGTTGGGTGGGTGTTTTGTTCCATGTTTGCTGTTGCCTTCTCTTCTTCTTAGGAGTACGTGCTGACTGCTTGTTGCTAGGCAGCGTATTTTTCTGATATTCTGCTTGGTTTGGCCATTGTGAGTTTGTGTAAAATGTTTCTGAGTATTTGGAACTGACATTTAGAAATAGTCATTACCTAAGATAGGAAAATGATGGGGTTGTCAGTAACAAGGACAGCAGTATATTCCACCAGAATCTACTTAGTTCCCTCGAAATAGATGCAGAGAGGGAGGAGAGGACACAACCGGTATTCTGCTAATAATCTGGGAATTAGACTGGGGAATTAGGTTAGGAGAAAAGGAGTAACAGCATAGATATGAAACATATCCAATTCTTCCATCGGGCCTGTGTGCTTTTCTGGCTGAACTGGATGATGGGTTCCTAGGAATGCCTACTGGACTTTAGGGCTGAGACCAAAGGATGAGTGGAGAGGAAGGTTTGATGTATGATCTAGTGGAGATGAGAAGAGAAGAAAGGGAAGCTGTAGTGGGTAGTCCACCACAGAGTTGGAGGTGAGAACGACGATTGAATTTGGAGTAGTGGGAGAGATGAAGATATTCAATTAGCCTGTCTGATTCTCTGCAATATTAATAGTACTCATATGTTTAATTCCTAAAAATGAACTAACATTTGTTTAAGTTTTGGTTTGTTTTATAACCTTTATCTGCATCTTAAGTGTTGACAATTATCTACATGGTTTCTCTAAACTTATTATCTTCAGGGAACTCCACTATATCATTTAAGCCATACACTCAGCAGAAACAATTGATATATGTCATATCTAGGCAATTTTTCTAATTATATGGACTCTGAAATAACCAGCTCATAAGATAACTTTGGAGATCATCATGGTTTATGATGTGGGATTCTCCCTGTATGCTGTGAATATTTTTTAAAACTTTTGGTTAATAAAGAAGCTGCTTTAGCCTATAGCAGGGTAGAATATAATGAGGCAGGAAATTTAAGTAGAGATAGAGGAAGAAAGAAGTTTTAGACAGGTAGACACCATGTACCTGCCAAAAGAGAAAGATGCCAGAAACTTAACCAGTAAGCCATAGCCTCATGGTGATACACAGAGTAATGCAATTGGGTTAATTTAAGATATAAGAGCTAGCTAGAAATACACCTTAGTCGTTGACCAACAATGTTGCAATTACTATAGTTTCTGTGTGATTATTCAATTCTGGGTCACTAGAATAGCACAGTCTCCATTTTACAGGTGTCTTTTCATATTTTTTCATTGAGTGACTTACAAGATATATAATATTCTAGGCAGGGATACCACAAGTCTTTTACATTCTTCTCTTCCTTTTAGCCTATATTTTAGAAGCATTGTGAACTTTTACTTTGCCATAACAGCAACGTTTGATGCATCACTCGTCACTTCCTATATGTCATGATCCTTTCTTCACTCCAATGAATTTTCACATTTAACATTATTAGGTTAAATTCATTATTCTTCTCCTAAGTACTTAAGGTGGGTTTTTGTTTTTATAACCATGATAAAAGCATTTAATACAGATTACTATATTGAGAAAATTGTTTTTTCTTTCCTTCACTGTCTAGATATATGATGTTATAAAAATAGATGTGGAATATCCTTCTGCATCTGTGTTGCTTTTATTGACTAATGAATAAAGCTGCTTTGGCCTATGGTAGAGCAGTATATAGCCAGGTTGGAAGAGATATATAGAGAGAGTAGACAGGGTCAGGGTGATGCCATGTAGCTGCCAAAGGAGAAAGATGCCCCAGAAACTTAACAGTAAGCCACAGCCTCATGGTGATACACAGATTAGTAAATATGTGTTAATTTAAGATGCAAGAGTTAACTAAAAATGACATGAGACATTGACCAGCACTCTTGTAACTAATATAGTTTCTGTGTAATTATTCAGGTCAGAGTGGCCAAATAATAATAATAAGCAATCTTTTTACAAAATGGCACTTACCATCTGGGGCATCAATCCACATAAAATGTAAAAAAAAATGCTTAAGGAAAAGTACTTCTAGACCCAGAAAAATGATAGCCAAGTGCAGCTTCCTGGTAGCTTCACTATTTTTACAGATAGGCTATGTTGGTTGGCCACAAGCAGAGGCTTGACTTCTTTAAGTGAAGGCTTCCTGACTCAGCATTATCAGTAAAAATTGCATGACTTCTTTAAGAGGAAGTGGCTCTGACTCTTTCAGGATGTTGTGCACTAATATAGGGTTTGTGAGCAGCATGCTACTGATTGCTAAATGGCAACATAGACATGCTGCATCCTTGGAGCTGGGACAGTGAGCATGGCTTCAGAGGCAAGAGACAAAACTCCACCATGCTTTAAGTTAGATAGATAATCTTCAACACTTCAAAGACCTACAGAAGATGGTATTTAAAAGGTTTTAAGAACTTAGACTTTTCTCAACAGTAAGACATGTCTGTTTCTGGCAGCACTAATTATTTCAAGGAAATGATCGGCATCAAAGAAACTCATTATGGAATTTGCCTTTAGTGTGACAAGGTTAGCCATTTGGGCAAGAAATTGCTTTTGCCTGGACTGCTTGATGCTATGCTGTATGAACTGGACATGTAGAACCCATGGAAAAGTGACTGCTAAATTTTCCAAAAGATAGAATGGTCCTTCAGATTCCTGCTCACAGAGGAAACTATCAGAAATTACGAAGTATACAGAAGAAGTGACTGACAAACTGCTAATATAGGTGAAACACTCATCCAAATATCCTGTTTCATGGAAAAGCCTGCCAGATACTATGAGTCTAAAGACCAAAGATGGATGCCACAATGTTACAGAACTTTAGGTGACTGTCTAGGCAGCGAGATGTCTCAGTCAATTTAAGAGTTTTAGAAGTTACTTAAAATTTACTTCCTGTTTACTTAGGTAATATTATATCCTTCTGGGATATTTAATGGAGTTAAAGACAGTTGTATTTTCCTTTGTTATGCTAAAAGATAAATTAGATATAAAATTTTAGACTCACAAAAATAGGATAGATGATAGAGTAGTTTCCCTAATTTGCCTAGTATAAATAGACTAAATTTTGTAACTATAATTCTTGCTTGATAACTGCTTTTATATGTAATTTACTATGTTAAATATAAAACCTTCGTTTTTATTTAAACAGAAAAGGAGAGATGATATGGTATGCACTTCTGTATATGCTGCTTTTATGGCTAATGTATAAAGATGTTTTTTGACCAATGGCAAGACAGACTATAGCCAGGCTGAAAAAGATAAAGAGAGTAGACAGGGTCATGGAGACACCATGTAGCTGCTGAAGAAGAAAGGCATCTTGAACCTTATCAGTAAGCTACAATCTCATGGCAATAAACAGATTTTTTTAAAAAAATGTGGGTTAATTTAAGATGTAAGGACTAGCTAAAAATATGCCTGAGACATCAGCCAAACATTGTTGTATATAATGTAGTTTCTGTGTGGTTACTGAGGTCTGGGTAACCAGGAAATGAACAAGTAGCCTCTATTTACAGAAATAATCAAATAGAATTAAAATAATTGTGCCAAGTACATATTATTGTTCTGGTTTTGTTATCAATATACCTTCCCTTACTCTTCATTTATAAGACCATTTATTTAATAATTTCTTTTTAATATTTTAAGATGCAAAGTACCTGCTTCTTTTCTCCCTTTGCTAATAGCTTGACTGTATTCATGTTTGAGTTTGTACACTATGATGCAGGTGCACAATATAAAAACAGTAGTAAAACATGGCAAAAATATAATATTCAACAGAGGTGCTGCACACTATTGATAGAGACCTTGCATTATTAACAGAATGATCTTTCATAGACATTGCTTTTATTATTTTTTGCCCTATTCAAAGACTTACAGGATGAAATCTATTTCTTCTAGCATGACATTCAATGGTCAATGAAATAAGAACCATCTAAATCCAACTCAGCACTTTTGTTCTTCTCCCTTCTCTCTGACTACCCGATGATGTTGGAAGTCCTTCTGTATATGTGTTGCTTTTATTGGTTAATGAATAAAAAAGCTGCTTTTGGCGCTGTGGCAGGGCAGAATAGATCTAAGCAGGAAAAGTAAACAGAACGCTGGGAGAAAGAAGGTGGAGTCAATGAGAAGCTGCATAACTGCCCACAGGACACAGACATCTCTACAAGAGCCCACCAGAAACTTGAAAGTAAGCCATAGCCACATGACAATACACATGTTAATAGAAATGGGTTAATTTAAGATAAAAGAGTCAGTCAGAAATAAACTTAAACTATTGGTCAAACATTATTGCCATTAATACAGATTTCTGTGTGATCATTTCAGTTCTGGGCACCTGGGAATGAGCAAACAGCCTCCAACAATAGATTGGAACACCAACATGGGGCTGACTACACCAACATAAGGAAGCCCAAGAGATCTTAAAAAGGAATGGTAGACACAAAAGAACAAAATTAAGCATGGATTTTTGGTAACAGCAATTTTTCTGGTGGGCTCTGTTTGCTAGAAGCAAGCAGAGGCACAGTTCTTTTAGAGGAAGGCTTCCTAACTCAGTGGTAGCAACAAAATCTGTGCAGCTCCTTTTTTAGAAGGCTTTCTGTTTCATATTAGTTGTACAAACAACTCTGATTCTTTTGGGAGATCTGGCTGTGGAGAATTTAAATAGGGTTTTTGAACAGGGTGCTACATCTTGCTTAATGGCAACATAGACCCACTGTGATCATGAAGATGGATTCACAGAGGCCAATAAAGGACTTCTGTTATGCTTGGTTGGGTGGAGTCAAAAAGTCAAAGCAGCCTTAGTCCTAGCCATGACACTTAGTATTTTAGGACGCAGTCCTAGCCAGAAAAGGATTACAGATAAACATTAAAGACAAATTCAGATGAAAAAGACCTCTAAATGGGTTACATTGTGTTTGAAAAATGTATGTAGGCTTGGGAAAGAGAAGAAAAAGAATAAAGAGAGTTATACTCCTTGAAATGTCACCATGGGCACCTCCAAAAATTACTTTGTCAAACAAAAAGCAGGAACAAGTATGGAGAGAAGAATACATTGCATTGGTATGAATCTTGGTTTATTGGTCCAAATTTAAGGTCAATTATGTATTTATTTCTGCTCTTGATTAAGGTATTGTGTTGTGTTGCTCATTTAAAAATGTAATGTATAACTAAGAAATATAGGTTAATAGATACTGAATCTTCAATAATAGTCAAGCTTTTAGCCATGTTAGTTAGGTTTTCTATATATAGAGAGATATATTTCAGTTAGGTAGTCATCAAATCTTTTAGAGACCTTCAGAATATGGCATTTAAAATGCTTTAAGGACTTAGGACTTTTCAAGACATGAAACACATCTGTGTCTGGCAGCACAAATTGCTTCATGAGGAAGATGGGCATCAAATAGGTTCCTTATGGAGTTTGAGAGCTATTTTCACAAGAAATTCCTCTTGCCTATACTTCTTGATGGTATGCTATGTGAACTGAATATGCAGAACCCACAGAAAAATGACTGCTGAACTTGTGTAAAGGTGAGATGATCCTTCGGGGTTCCTGCTTCATAAAAGTGTCTGCCAAACATTCTGCAGGACATGGAAGAAGTGACTGACAAACTTCCAATATTGATAAAATTGTTCTTGAATTTTCCTTCTTTATGAAAATTTCTGTCAGATACTATGAGGCAGTAGGCTGAAGATGGGTGCTTGCAATGTTACAGAAGAACATCAGGTAACTGTCTAGGCAGCATGATGTCTCTGTTAATTCTAGAGTATTGGAAGTGTCTTACAATGCATTTAATGTTTACTTAGGTAATATTATATCCTTCTGGAGTCTTTGATTGAGTTGAAGAATAGATAGTTATTATTATAGTTTTCCTTAGTTATGACAAAAGATAAGGTGGATGTAAATATTGTAACTGTAAACTGAATGCTGGGAGAAAGAAGGCAGGATCAATAAGAAGTCACGGAAGTCATGTAGCTGCTTGCTGGAGACAGATGCCTCTTCCAGGACCCACCAGAAACTTTCCAGTAATCCACAGCCACATGACAATACACATGTTAATAAAAATGGGTTGATTTAAGAAAAAAGAGTAAGCCCGTAATATGCTTAAGCCTTGGCCAAACAGTATTGCAATTAATACAAACTTTTGTGTGATTACTTCTCTCCTGGGCAGCTAGGAACAAACAAAACAGCCTCCAACAACTACCCTAGAAATTTCAAGTGAAATTATAAATTATCATTAATGTAAGATATCTACTTTTGAAATGCATCACACTTTGATAATTCCACATTCTTGTGCCTTAAGATCCATGAAAACTAGTATTATGTATTATTCACCTTTTATTTTGACGATATTTTATTTTTATAGCCTATAAAAGCTGTGTTTTCCTATCATTTATATCTGAAATTCCTAACATAATGCACTTCTGAGTTATTGTTATTAAGAATATTTGTTAAAATCTACAAACTTTGATTGATTGATTATTTGAATGGTTGTCATAGATCCTGAGGGCTTTACATTTTACATATTAATGAGAGCTAATTTTAGTGTATAACCATTCTCTCATTTTTTATAAAGTATATTAAATTTGTGATTTCAAAGAGAGGATATAAGTAATTGTTTTATTGTGAGGGGCATTTGAAGGATAAAATGAAGATAAAGTGCCATAAAAGCTTCCTAAAATATATGAAGATGTTTATAATGAGATCTTCTAGTAATTGTGGATGTGGAGTTCCAAGTGACTTTCTCTTGTCAACAAACAAGGCATCCAGTATTAAGACTTGGCATTACTCAATTGAATTGTTGGTCGAGGGCGACCCAAGGAAATCCTCAATTATCTCAGGATTTTACTAAGATAGTAGGCTGATCTCTACAAACTTACAGTGGGGCCTGAATGTTGTGGACAACACCCACACAATTCATTGACCATGGAGAAGTTCAGCTCATGCATTTATGGAGCCTTTACTCCTAAGTTCTAGTCTGTTTTGTGTATGAAAGTACTTTGCAGGCTACTGCAAGAAAAACATATAGAACAACACAGCCACAAAAACTTTGACCTACAATCTGAACTGACTGAAAGATTTGCTAGTTCAATGGTGGCACTGAAGTTGTGGAAGTAGCCAAACAATGACAATTTGACTTAAGGTCTATCCACATGATGGAACTTGGAGCTGCTACTGCTTAGATAACCAAGAACTACAGACTAGACTGTTGGAAGGGGAGGGCATGCTTGTCCTGCTTGTTTGTAGCTTACACCTGAAATAACCATACAAAAACTGTATTAATAAAGACACTGCTTGGCCCATTAGCTCTAACTTCTTATTGGCTAACTCTTACATCTCAGTTTAACCCATTTTTATCAATTTCTGTATTGACATATGGCAGTGGCTTATGGGGAAAGATTTAGGATATTTGATTCTGGCAGCTCCATGGTGGCTTTTTTACTCTTTCTTTATCCCATCATTTAGTTCTGTCTTCCCTGCCTCCCTAAGTACTGCCCTATTAACAGGCCAGGACAGTTTCTTTATTCATTAACCAATGAAAACTGCACATAGTCAGAAGGACCTCATACATCATTTCCCCTTTTCTGTTAAAAAAGGAAGGATTTAACATAGTAAATTTATATATAACAAAATAGTTATTAAGCATGAATTGCAGTTACAATATTTATAACTACTTTATCTTTATCATAACTAAGGAAAAGTATTCTTTAACTCAATTAAAGACTCTAAAAGGATATACTATTACCTAAGTAAACAGGAAGTGTATTGTAAGCAACTTTCAAAATTTAAGAATTGAGCAGAGACATCTTGTTGCCTGGACAATTACCTAAAGTTCTTTTGTACTGTTGGGGCATCCATCTTTAACCTACAGGCCCATAGCATCTAGAAAACTTTTTCATGAAGCAGGAAATTTTAAAGACAGTTTAGTCACATCTTTTTGTATTCTGCAGAATGTCTCACAGACTCTTTTATAAAGCAGAAACCCCGAAGGACCATCTTGCCTTTAGTCAAGTTTAGTAGTAAGTAATTTTTTTTGTGGAACATGTACGGCCAGTGAAACAGTCCAGGCAAGAGCAGTTTCTTGCCCAAATGGCTAACCAACTCCATAAACAGTCTCTTCAATGTCCATCATCCTTTTGAAGTAACTTGGTGCTGCCAGGAACAGATATGTCTCATCATCATGAAAAGTTCTAAAGTTTTAAAACATTTAAATCCCATATTTGAAGCTTTGAAAGATTTATAGAATGCCTAACTAGCTGAAATATACATCTAGAAAATTTAACTAGCATGGCTACAAGCTTGACTATTAAAGATGACTCTTTATACCCTTTTTTTTTTCTCAATCCAACACTGTGACGCATTTAGAGGACTTTTATGTCTGAATCTGTCCTATTGTGAATCTGTATTTCTTTACTGTCCAGGAACACTTTTGAAAATGCTAAGCACTTTTTAAAAACTTTAGTTATGCCATTAGTAGAAGTAATACGGTACCACCTTTTTCCAGCCTAGTCTAAAACTTAAGCTGTGTAATTATGATGATAAATATGGTAATTTTGCCAGCGTTCTGCACAGTTCAGTATGGTGGAGCCCCTTGAGCCTCTGAGCCTCATGCATTGCCCCACTTCCAGGCACACAGAAAGTCCACATTTCCATCAAGCAAGCCATAGTATTTTACTCACAAACCCCATCCAAATCCTCTGTCTTCCGCAAGAGAAAGAGGTTGTGCTAGCAGCATAGCTTTCTAGATAACTAGAGAGAGAGAGAGAGAGAGAGAGAGAGAGAGAGAGAGAGATCAACATAGTGAATTTTAATGATGTTCTGCTATCTTCATAGATCAATGCCTTTCTTCAGCCATCACCAGAAAAGTTCCTCCAGCAGCAAATAGAAACAGATACAGAATCCCACAATCAGACATTAAGGGAAAAGAGTCTAAATGTGATGACTCTAACAAATCCCTCCCCTCAGAGCTCAGGAAACCGAATGGAAGAGGAGGAAAAGAGAGTGTAAGAGCCAGGAAAGATGGAGGACACTAGTAGAACAATGTCCTCTAAACAAGTAAGCAGTGCTCATATGGTCTCCCAGAGATTGAAATATCAAGCACAGGGCATACATGGGTTTGTACCAGATTCTCAATGTATATATTATAGCTATTTTATTTTTATGGGACTCCTGAATGTGTGAACAAATAGGTCTCTGATTCTTGCTCCTGCACTTGGAGCTCCTTTCCATATGTTGAGATACTGTTTCTAGCCTCAGTGCATTGGTTTTTACCTTTTTATATTTTTTTATTTGGGGTTGCGCTGGGGAACCTATAGATACAATATACTCTACCGGAAAGAACATATTTTCAATAAAAGAGAAAAATGAAACAGTAAAATATTCCCATTTATTATTCTAATTTTCTGAAAGAATTAGTAGCATACAGAAAAAATAAAATAAGATTTTAAAATCAGAGAGAAAAAGAAATATATTAAGTTCCTTAGAAGTATTTCTAAAATTTCTTGAGTAAAAGGTGTAGTTTTAATACTTGTACATTTAATTTATAAAAACTAGGGAGCACTCTAACATTTTAGATAATGTGCGATTTACAGTCCTTGTAACATCAATTTGAAAAGATAATAAGGGGGGAAACCTACTACTCTTGTACCAGCACACTACAACAGCAGACCAGCAGGTGAGAGTTCTGAATGCAGACCACACCACAACTGGAGATTTCCACTGGGCTCTGTCCCCAAAGAACCCATTTCATGGAACAACTCCCTGAACCTAGAATATTCCTCATGTAAAGCCCTCTCCAGCAACACCAGTAAACCCTAAAGGCACAAGTGCCACTCACACAAGTTGGAAGAAACAGTGAGGGACTGGCCTCTCAGCTGAACTGCCCAAACCTTCAGCCCTAAGCCCCAGGGCATATCTTGTGCCCATTCCTCTCTGATTTCAAACCCAGCAAGGTAGCTGGGCCATGCCCCAACTCTGGTGGAACCCCACTGAGGACATGAAGAGACCAAGGATGCCAGGCCAGACTACCATACCTAGCAACACTATCAATCAAAATAGACACAAAAAAGAGAATATTCCATAAAAACATATTTAAACAATACCTATCCACAAATCCAGCCCTATAGAAGTACTAGAAGAAAAACTCAAACCCAAGGAAGTTAGCTGTACTCACAAAAGACAGTCAATAGATAATCTCATACCACCAAAAATGGGAAAACACACAAACACTAGCACCATCACCACCAAAACCAAAAAATAACAGGAATTAATAATCAGTGGATATTAATATTTCTTATTATTAATATATTCAATTAATCTATAAAAGGACACTGGCTAACAGAAAGGATAAGAAAACAGGAACCATCCTTCTGCTTTATACAAGAAACATATCAACTTCAAATACAGACATTAACTTAGAATAAAAGTTTGGAAATATTTTCCAATCAAATAGAACTAAGACACAAGCTGATAGAGCTACGCTAGTATCTAACAATACAGAATTCATACTAAAATTAATCAAAAGAGATGGAAAAGAACATTTCATATTCCTAACAGGAAAAATCCATCAAGATGAAATCTCAATTCTGAATATTTATGCATCAAATACAAGGGCATCCACATTTGTAAAAGAGACATTGCTAAAGTTCAACTCACACATCAAACCCCACACATTAATAGTGGGAGACTTCAACACCCCACACTTATCAAAGGACAGGTGTGCCAGACAGAAACTTAACAGAAAAATAAGGGAACTAAAGATATTATCACTCAAATGGATTTAGCAGACATCAACAGAATATTTTACTCAAAAACAAAAGAATATACCTTCTTTTCAGCAGCTCATGGGACCTTCTCTAAAACTGACCACTTATTTCATCACAAACCAAATCCCAACAGATACAAAGAAATTGGAATAACCACCTGTGTCTTATCAGATCACCATGGGTTAAAGTTAGAATTCAACAACGACACAAATTACAGAAAGCCAATGAACTCATGGAAGCTGGATCACTCTCACCTGAATTACCACGGGGTCAAGGAAGAAATAAATAAATTAAAGTCTTTGTAGATTTCAGCAAAAATGAGTGAACAAAACACCCATATTCATGGGACACTATGAAAGCAGTGCTAAGAGGAACATTCATAGCTCTAACAGCCTACATAATGAACTTAGAAAAATCTCACATAAGTGACTTAAAAGTAAATAAGAAAGTTCTACAACAGAAAGAAGCAAACTCACAACTCACTCTACAAGAGTAGATGGCAGGAAATCATCAAACTCAAGGGTGAGGTAAAAAATTAGAAACAAAGAGCAATACAAAGAATCAATGAAACAAAGAGTTGGTTTTTTGAGAAAATCAACAAGATTAACAGATACTCATCCAAACTAACTAAAAGGCAGAAATAGAATATCCAAAATAACAAAATCAGAAATGAAAAGGGGGAAATACCAACAGACACTGAGGACATCCAGATAAACATTAGTTAATACTTCAAAAACATGTACTTTACAAAATTGGAAAACCAAAAAAATGGACAATTTTATTGATAGAAACCACATACCAAAATAAAATCAAGACAAGATAAACAATTCCAATAGACCTGTAACCCCTAAATAAATAGAATTAGTCATTAAAATATTCCCAATAGCAACAACAAGAAATTCCAAGGCTACATGGTTTCAGTGCAGAATTCTACCAGAATTTCAAAAAGGAGCTAATAACAATACTCCTCAAATTGATTCCACATAATAGAAACATAAGGAACATTGTTAATTTTTTTGTGCTGCTAGAGTTGCTCTGACATCCAAATCACACAAAGATTCAATTAAGAAACTAAAATTATAGGCCAACAAACATCATGAATGTTAATGCAAAAATATTCAATAAAATATCAGCAAACCAAATCCAAGAACACATAAAAAAATCATCCAGCAAGATCAAGCAGGCTTTATCTCAGAGATGCAGGGATAGTTCAACATATGAAACTCAGTCAATGTAATCCACCATATAAACAAATTGAAAGAAAAAAAAGCACATGATCAACTCATCAGATGTTGAAAAAGCCTATGACAAAATCCAACACCCCTTCCTGATAAATGTGTTGGAGAGATCAGCGTTACACGGAATATATCAAAACATAGTAAAAGCAATATACAGCAAATTGACAACCAACATCAAATTAAATGCAGAGAAACTCAACATGATTCCACTAAAAGCATAAAAAAGTAAAGGCTGTCTAGTCTCCCATAAAGTGTTCAAATTTCTACCTTAGTGCAATTAGACAAAAAAAAGGAGATCAACAAATTGGAAAGAAAGAAGTCAAACTTTCACTATTTGCAGATGATATGATAGTATAAATGAGTGACATGGAAAACTCTACCAGGGAACTCCTACAGATGATCAACACCTTCAGTAATGTGGCAGGACACAATATTAATGCAAAAAAAATCAGCAGCCCTTCTATATACAAACTATAAACCAGGCTGAGAAATAAATCAGATAAACAACACCCTTTACAATAGCCAAAAAATAATGTAAAGTACCTTGGATCTTGGACTAACTCTAACCAAACAAACACCTGCATGACAAGAATGTTAACTCTTTGAAGAAAAATTGAATAAGGTATCAGAAAATGGAAAGATCTCCCATTCTCTTGGATAGGAATAAAAATGGCAATCCTAACAAAAGCAGTCTACAGATTCAATCTAGTCCTCATCAAAATCCCAACACAATTCTTCACAGACATAAAAGAACAATACTCAAATTCATATGGAAAAGTAAAAAATATTTCTGTACCATAAAGGAACTTCCCAAAGTTTCACCATCCTTTACGTCAAGCTCTACTATAGAGCTACTGAAATAAAAACAGCTTGGTATTAGCATAAAAATAGGCACATGGATCAATGCAACCATTTGGAAATTCTGACATAAATCCACACACCTATACATACCTGATTTTTGACAAAGAAGCCAAAATCATACAATTTAAAAGGAAAGCATCTTCAACATGCAGAAGAATACAAATGCATCCATATCAATTGCCTTACACAAAACTCAAGTCCATATGGATCAGAGACCTCATCATAAACCCAGTTATACTGAACCTGATTGAAGAGAAAAGAACTAGCCTTGAATGCATTGGCATAGGAGAGAACTTTCTGAATATAGAACACCAGTAGCATAGATACTGAGATTCACAATTAATAGATGGGACTTTCTGAAACTGAAAAGCTTCTGTAAGGCAAAGGACATCATCAATAAGACAAAATGGCAGCCTACAGGATGGGAAAAGTTCTTTACCAACCCCATATCTGACAGTGGACTGGTCTCCAAAATGTATAAAGAACTCAAGAAACTAGACATCAAAATAGCAAATTAACCAATTTGAAATTGTGCATATCTAAACAGAGAATTCTTACCAGAAGAATATCAAATGGTCAAAAGGCACTTCAAGAATTGTTCAACATCCTTATCCATCAGGGGAAAAAATGACTCACTCTGAAATTCTTAATCTTATAACTATTAAAAGGACGAAGATCAAAAACACTGATGCCAGCTAATGTAAGAGAGGATGGTGAGGAAAAGCAACACTCCTCCATTGCTAGTGGGAGTGCAAATTTGTACTACTTTGGAAATCAATATTGCTGTTTCTCAGAAAAGTTGAAATCATACTACCTCAAGACCCTGCTATATCAATCCTTGGCATAAACCCAAGGGTTGATCAATCATACCACAAGGTCACTGCTCAACTATGTTAGTAGCAGCATTATTTGTAATAACCAGAACCTAGATGCCCCTCAACTGGAGAATGGATGAGGAAAATGTGGTGCATTTATACAATTTTTAAAAAAACATTATAAAAACAATGACCAACCTTATGAAGTTTGCAAGCAGATGGATTGAAATAGAAAAAATATTTGTAATACAAACATAGTACGTACTCACTCATAAGTGGATACTAGGAGTAAAATATAGGATGACCAACCTATAATCCAAAGGCCCAGAGAGGTTAGATAACAAAGAGGGCTCAAAGAGTAATGCATGGATTTCCCTGTGAAAAGTAAAGAGAATTGATCTCTAATTGTTGGTCTAGAATCCATGAACTACCATAAGCTCAGGATTGGTGGTGTCATTTCAGGATCTGGGAGAAAACTGGTGCCAAGTAAACTTGTAGGCTTCTATTGGTGAGATCAGAACCTATCCCTGGTGCATTTAGGGACCTGTTCACCATGCTTGATTACCATATCCAGCCTTGATTCTGGGGGGAGGAGCTTGGTCCTTCCGTGACTTGTGCCATGCTTTCTTCAAGCTCATGGGATTTCTGTACCTTTCTGAATGTAGATGTAGGAGAATTGGATTGAGAGAGGGATAGATAGGAGTTGGGGGAGGGGATAGGAGGAGAGGAGTGAGGGGAAACTGTGGTTGGTGTGTAAAATAAATGAACAAATATTAATTAAAATTTTAAAAAGATAATAACTTTCGTACAACACTCGATATCTTAACTTATAAAGCACATATTCTGACAATACAAATAAGATATTTGATGTGATAATTCAACAATGTTATTCAACATATTATTTATATATAAGATTTTATCACTGTCAATGTATAGTCAAAGAATATACCTCAGAAAAAGAAAGTGAAAGAAATGTGGTATCACCATTTTGCATTAAAGTCTATTTGAATTGTGAATTATCAAATAAAATATAAAATGTTCAGTTAGATTTTATTTTCAGATAAATAACATGCATTTTAATATAGCCAATCAATGGCATATAAAATTATATTAAAGACACCTGTGAATATTTGTCAATTAGGAGGGGGTTGACAAAGACATAGTAACAGAAAATATTTTGCTGTATTTGTTGTTACTAATGTTAGGAGAGAAATGTGAAGAGCAACTTAAAAGGAAAAGAAGGCAGAAATATTGATAGTTTAACATGCCTCAGCAAACATTGGCTTTTAAATATTTTAATGTATAGAATTTTTAGACTAGAATATACACTCATTAAGTAGAAATACATAATAGCATATAAATTTTAACATAAATAACTTCTTGCTCACTAGCTTTTTATATTACCTAACATGGCATACATTCATGAGCAGTGGATTCAGATCCATTTTAGCTTTGTTTTCTTTTTATTGATTGTTATTGAGCTCTACATTTTCCTCTCCTCCCCTCTCTGCCTCTCCCTTCCCCTTCAGACCTCCCCAAAGGTTCCCATGCTCCCAATTTACTCAGGAGATCTTGTCTTTTTCTACTTCCCATGTAGATAAGATCTATGTAAATCTCTCTTAGTGTCCCCATTGTTGTCTAAGCTCTCTGGGATTGTGGTTTGTAGGCTGATTTTCTTTACTGTATGTTTAAAAACTACCTATGAGTGAATAAATATGATAATTATTTTTCTGGGTGACCTCACTCAAAATGGTGTTTTCTAGCTCCATCCATTTTCCTGCAAAATTCAAGATGTTGTTATTTTTTCTGCTGTGTAGTACTCCATTGTACAAATGTACCACATTTTCCTTATCCATTTTTCAGTCGAGGGGCATTTAGGTTGTTTCCAGGTTCTGGCTATGACAATCAGTGCTGCTGTGAACATAGTTGAGCACATTGAGCATCCTTTGGATATATGTCCAATAGTGGTATTACTGGGTCCTGAGGAATGTTGCTTCTTAATTTTCTGAGAAATCACCACACTGGCATCCAAAGGGCTGCATCAGCTTGCATTCCCACCAGCATTGCAGAAGTGTTCCCTTTTCCCCACAATCTCTCCAGCATAAGTTTTCATCAGTGTTTTTGATCTTGACCATTCTTTTTTGTTTCTTTGGGTTCTTTTGTTTCTGTTTTTATTTTTGTTTTGTTTTGTTTTGTTTTGTTTTTGAGACAGGATTTCTCTGTAGCTTTGGGGCCTTCATAGAGCTAGCTCTTGTAGACCAGGCTGGCCTTGCACTCACAGAGATCTGCCTGCCTTTGCCCCCAGAGTGCTGGGTTTAAAGTTGTGTGCCACCAGCAGGTGTAAGATGCAATCTCAGAGTTGTTTTGATTTGCATTTCTCTGATGACTAAGGATGGTGAACATTTCCTTAAGTGTCTTTCAGCCATTTTAGATTCCTCTGTTGAGAGTTCTCTGTTTAGGTCTGTACTCCATTATTTTTATTGGATTATGTGTTCTTTTGATGACCAATTTCTTGAGTTCTTTATATATTTTGGAGATCAGAACTCTGTCTGATGTGGGGTTAGTGAAGATCTTTTCCCATTATATAGTCTGTTGTTTTGTCTTGCTGACCATGCCCTTTGCTTTACAAAAGCATTTCAGTTTCAGGAGGACCCATTTATTAATTGTTTCTCTCAGTGTCTGTGCTGCTGGGGTTATATTTAGGAAGTAGTCTCCTGTGCCAATGTGTTTAAGGGTACTTCACACTTTCTCTTCTATAAGGTTCTGTGTGGCTGTCTCAATTAAAAATAACAGCATGAACTAGTGATTATAAATTATATAACTCCAAAAATATTGTAAAAGACAGAGAACAAAGTTCAACAAGAAAGTCACTATAGTAAACATATTTAACACAAGCACATATCAATTGCCTTATTTTACTACCTATAAACCTTGATATTATTAGAAGTCCAAAGTGTAATGCTTTGTCCACTGATGGAGACTCACTGCAAACTCATTACACAAAGTGTTTTAGCATAAAGGGAAAATATGTTGTGTTTATGAAGATAACAAATAGTTTCATGCTTATGTTGATAATACATTATTAATCTGTATTGAATACTTTCTATTGCCTTAGTAAATCTCTGTGCTAAAATGATATGCTTTTTATACATACTCCTTTATAAAGAGTCTGTATTCAAAAACTGCTTGTTTGTTTCCCTGCTACCCAGACCTGGAATATACACACAGAAACTATATAAATTGCAATACTGTTTGACCAATAGCTGAAGAATATTTCTAGCTAGCACTTACATATTAAACAAACCCATTTCTACTAATCTGTGTATTGTCCAGTGTCCTGCATCTGTCTTATGCATTGACTGCATGGTTTCACCTGGATTCTGCCTATTCTCTCATTGTATCTCAGCCTAACTGTATTCTGCCCTGCTATAGGCTGATGAAGATGTTTTATTAACCAATAGTTGTAAAACATATTCACAGTGTACAGAGGGCAATCACACATCAAAGAGTCTACAATAATTTTTTAAAAATACTATGTATTTGACATGATCTTAAAACATGAATCATGAATCTTAATATTCTCTGAATTATTTGAATGTCAAAATTTCAGTGAAACATAAATAGTCATCAGGATGGAAAATGTATAATATTTATGTAGTATTTATAAATTTCACTCTTTTAATACAGATTAAAATATGTTATTTTATATTTCATATAGTTATAAAATTAAGGAAACTATATAGCTTTAAATCAGCCATATTAATTCTAAATTGACAGATAGTCTTCTTATCCCTCAGGATGGAATTTCTGGTCACTCTTTGGATTTCATTTCAGAGGATAGTGGAAACAGAAATGATAAAATCTCAGAGACCGAAATTGGGGTCTAACCTGAAGACCAGAAAAGCAAATCTGCTAGCCACTGGCTCTTACCTCTACCTCAGTCTGAAGTATAAATATTGCCTCCGGGTATCTCAGAATGAGACTGAGACTGTGAGATGTCTCCTCCCATTTTATATTCCTCTCTAGGGCTCAGATTAAAGGAATGCACTGGGATTACAGCCATTCACCACCCAATTTCTATGACAAACTTGTATATAGGTGTGCATTATTGTTGCCTGGTCCATAAGGCTGGCCAGCATGGCTGTTTTACTTTTTTGATCCTTGGCAATTTTTATTTATTAAAATACAAATGAAATGCCACTAAATATCCCCATTATAGTCTTGACCCCTTTGCTATAATTATTCCTATTCCCTCTTGGTGTAGGAGTTCCTTCTGTTTGTGTGCTGCTTTCATTGGTTAATGAATAAAGAAGCTGCCTTGGCCTAGTTGATAGGGCAAAACTTAGGTATGTGGAGAAAACAGAACTTAATGCTGGGAAAAAGAAGGGCAGAGTGGGAGAAGCCATGAATCTTCTGCCTCAGACAGATGTTGGTTAGAAACTTCCCAGTAAGCCACAACCAGGGAGTAATACATAGATTAATAGAAATGGGCTAAATCAAGATGTAAGAGTTAGCCAATAAGAATTTAGCGCTAATGGGCCAGGCAGTGTTTAAATGCATACAGTTTCTGTGTGGTTATTTCAAGTGTAAGTTAGCCGGGTGGCTGGGACAAAACAAGCAGATCCTCCTCTTATAACATTTGGTGCCAAACAAGCAGCCTGCTCCCTCCAATACCCTTTCTCTGACTGTACTTTGAGAGATCAGTTAAGTGCTTTGCTTTGGATCTCTGCATCTGCTTCCATAAGTTGTTGGATGAAAGTTCTATGATGACAAATAAGGTAGTCAATAATCTGATTACAGGGGAAGGGCAGTTCAGGCATCTTCTTCACTATTACTTAGGATCATAGCTGTGGCCATCCTTATGGATTCCTGGGAATTTCCCTAATGCTAGATTTATTACAAGCCCGATAATGGCTCCCTCAATACAGGTATCTCTTTCCTGGCTCTACATCTCTATCATTTCCCAACCTTGACCATCTTGTTCTCTCATATTCTCCTCCCCCTCCCTTTCTCCCTTCCTCCTCCCCTTTGTCCTCTTCTGTACCACAACCCTACACTCTAAATTTGCTCAGGAGATCTTGTTATTTCTTCTTCCCTGGGAGATCCATGTATGTTTATCTTAGGGTTCTCCTTGTTACCTAGCTTCTCTTGGGTTATGGACTATAGACTGGTTATCTTTGTTTTATGTTTAATATACACTTTTGAGTAAGCACATACTGTATTTGTCTCTATGGGTCTGGATTACCTCACTCGGGATTTTTTTTTCTAGTTTCATTCATTTACATGCAAATTTCAAGATGTCATTTTTTTTTTTACCTATGAGTAGTACTCCATTGTGTAAATGTATTACATTTTACTTACCCAGTCTTCACTTGAGGGGCATCTAGTTTATTTCCAGTGTCTGGCTGTAACAAATAATGCTGTTGTGAACATAGTTGAGCAAATATCCTTGTAGTATGATTGAGCATCATTTGGGTATATTCCCAAGAATCGTATTGATGGTTCTTTTGGAAGGTTGATTCCTAATTATCTGAGAAACTGTCATATTGATTTCCAAAGTAGTTGCATAAGATTGGACTCCTACCCGCAATGGAGGAGTGTCCTCCTTATTCCACATCCTTTCCAGTATAAGCTATCATTGATGTTTTTGATCTTAGCCATATTTTTCTGGTGTAAGATGGTATCTCAGTATCATTCTGATTTGCATTTCCATGATGATTGAGGATGTTGAGCAGTTCCTTAAGTGTTTTTTATTTTTTTATTTTTTTTTTATTTTTTGGCCATTTGAGATTCTTCTGTTGAGAATTTTGTTTAGAACTAAATTCCATTTTTAAATCAGATTATTTGGTATTCTGATATCTATTTTCTTCAGTTCTTTATATATTTTGGAAATTAATGCTCTGTATGATGTGGGGTTAATAAAGATATTTTCCCATTCAATAGATGTTGTAAATGGGGGAGAGGTGTGGGTTGTGTTCCCCAGCCACCTGGCTCCCAAGCCCCCAGATGCCGGCCCGCTCAGCCGCTGGTTGCTTGCTTATGCCCGAAATGAGAAGATGAGAATGGTATTCATTCAAACTCTGCCTGGCTCATTATCTCCAGTCTCTTCCTGGCTAGCCCTCACCTCATAAACTAACCCATTATAAAAGTCTGTATGTCACCACGAGGTGGGTGACTTACCGGACGGATCTACAGTACTTCCATCTGTGCGGGAGCTTCATGGCGACTGGCTCTGACCCAGTCTTCCCAGCGTCCTCTTT
>JAQHUG010000100.1:4183751-4216738 GCA_028555095.1 Dicrostonyx torquatus
TATTTGGGAATATGGACGACATTATCTCTCTCCAAACTGCTTCCTGCTGAATGGGGGCGATGTTAATTAGGTCTTTCATGGTATAACCTGTGTGGCAGGTACATCTCAGCAGCTGAGTGAAGTAATTTTCTGAAGTTGTTCATGGCAACATTTCAGGAGGGTGTGGTCTATCATACCAGATTGGTATAGAAGAAGCCCACAGGTTTTTATCCTCCGTGAAAACAAAAGAAAAACCTATGAAGAATCATATCCTTAAACCCATATTTGGAAGTCGTAATACCTTCAAAACATATATGGTGGTTTATCTTAGCAGTCCATATAATGAGATATCTCTCTCTAGTTAGTTCCTCAACAGTCAAGAAATTTAAAGAAAACACAATAAAATACATAATCCAGACATTCTGTGAATTTTCCATCTTTATGTGGCTTCTATAACTATATGTATTCTGTCTCTTTAAAGACTTTTACCTTTTTGTTGTTGTTGTTTTTATTTTTCAAGACAGGGTTTCTCTGTGGCTTTGGAGCCTGTCCTGGAACTAGCTCTTGTAGACCAGGCTGGTCTCAAACTCACGAGAATCTGCCTGCCTCTGCCTTCCTAGTGCTGGGATTAAAGGTGTGTGCTACCACACCTTGAAGTCAAGAGAGGTCAGTTGGCCTTTGCCTCCCAGGCGTTGGGATTAAAGACATGTGACACCACTGTCTAGTTACCATTTTTTAAGGCATTGTTTATTTTATCAGTTTCTCTCTATATTTTTCTTTTTCTCTCCTAAGCCTATGTACATCCATACAACACTGTGACCAATTTATAGGTCTTTTATGTCTGAATCTGTAATATTATGAATCTGTAATTCTTCACTATCAAGTAGTGCTTTTAAAATGCTAAGCTCTTAAGACTCTAAGATGCAACAGTCACAGATTAAATGCAAGTACTTCCTGCTTGCTCCACCCAGTCCAACATGGCGGAGCCACTTGTGCCTTCTGAGCCATGCACGTTGCACCAACAGCATGGCAGGGCTGTTTGTGCCTCTGAGTCACAGTTTGCAATGCCTTCCTTCCAGGCAGAAGCCAAAGTCAGCACTCAAACCTGGAGAATGAGCTTTTTATCTGAGTTACAGCTGAATCTGCTATGCAGAGCAATGTGCAGCCTGGAAACACCTCCATGTATGGCTGCAGAAATCCATCATGCTCTCCCGCCTGATTAAGGTTGATCCCGCTGTCTGCCCTGGTACGGCATGCTCTCAGCTCCCTAGCAGGCACGCAAACATCCAGTCCCACAAAAGCCTTTGAAATGCTTTATAGCTGGAGTTTGAGCCAGCAGCATGGACTGAAAGCCCCGTTTTAAAACTGCTGCCGACAGAAAAAGCCCCATTTTAAAACTGCCGCCGCAGTGTTACTTTGCTGAGTCAGGAAGTCTCTCTTAAAGGACCTATGGCAAGCCTTCAGCTATGCTAAACTTTATCTAGAATTCCTTTTAAAGCCTCCTTAGGTTTTTTTAAGTGGATTTAACAGGCCACGTGGGCGCCAATGAAGCTCCCGCACAGATGGAAGTACAGTAGATCCGTCTGGTAAGTCAACCACCTCGTGGTGACATACAGACTTTTATAATGGGTTAGTTTATGAGGTGAGGGCTAGCCGGGAAGAGGCTGGAGACAATGGCCCAGGCAGCTTTTTTATTTAACCAATCAAAGCACAGAAATACAGATGAACCCTCCTTCAAATAGACTGTTGTTTTGTCTTATTGACTGTGTCCTTTCCCCTACAAAAGCTTCTCAGAATCAGAAAGTCCCATTCTATTTATTGTGGCTTTCAGTGTCTGTGCTCCTGGTATTATATTTAGGAAGTAGTCTCCTCTGTCCATGCATTCAAGGCTACTACCCAC
Organism: Dicrostonyx torquatus; assembly: GCA_028555095.1. Lineage (NCBI taxonomy): Eukaryota > Metazoa > Chordata > Mammalia > Rodentia > Cricetidae > Dicrostonyx > Dicrostonyx torquatus. The sequence goes on from JAQHUG010000100.1 coordinate 4,185,631, forward strand.
TCCCTTTTCTGTGAGATTCAGTGTAACTAGATTTATATTGAGGTCTTTGATCCATATGAACTTGCTTTTAGTGGATGGGGATAGATATAGATCTATTTGTATTCTTCTATATGTTGATATGCAGTCATGAAAAGATACATATTACCTCTTTATTCTAAAATATACATTTGATTTAGGATAATAATCATGAAGAAGAAAGAAATGACATGTAATTGGTAGTTGTCATGATACAAAGGGAGAAAGGAGACTTCATTTCTAATTAAAATTTATTGGATTAATTAATTTTAAAAATATAAAATTTATTGGAACATTTTATATTTGGTAATAAACATAAAGTTTCCAAGTTTATATCAACCAAGTTTAACAACAGATGTTTGATTGTTTTCACTTTAAGTATATGTAAATATATTTAAATTTTTATACAAAGAACAACACCTTTTTGTGAAACTGACTAATTCACAATTTCCTCCTTCAACAATAGTACTGTTAAGGTACTTTTTGTCCAGTCCACAATTGTTTAATTTGTTTTACAGATATTTCAAATTACCAGGTATTTATAAACAATTGTAATACAAATATAAAATTTTTATTGCATTAATTCTTTAGTCATGCTCTTTTCACTTGCTAATTTATGCTTTCAAATGTAGAGCTATTGTTGATTTCCAATGATATATAATATGGTACAAATAATACACTTCACTAGCTTTAAGCATTAAATTCAGTGAAGTTGTAGTTATTTTGTCATCTATCAAAGTTTTTAACCCATGAACTATTTCAGCAAAACAAGTTGGGCTGGTCCTCACATACATTCATTGCAGAGGATGTTTCCAGATGATGCTCTTTTTATTGACTGTGCCACCTTCTTCAAGTATTTGCTCAAGCATTATCAGAGAGATTTACTCTGATTATGCAATATTTTTGAATTTTTGGTAATTTTCTGAGATACTGTCTTTCTTTATAGAGCTTTATGAATTTTTGAGAGTAAACTCTTACTTTTATTGATCCATGCTTCCCTTACACTGTTATGCTTTTGCTGTTATGAAAAGGACATAGATACAGATACTTCAATTTTAAATGTGCAGAATATTGTTATTTTTTTGCTCTTCTTTAAAATCATTATTTAGAGTTACATCTTTATTTTCAAACCATACAAATTATTTTCAAAGCAATAACTAATATTTAATGCTAACATTTTATTGGTTTCCATAATAATTAAAGTTGGTTTGATAATTAAATGAATGAGGAAGATAAACATTTTAAAACAATCTACTTCTTAAAAAAATGTGTGACTAAGTGGTTGTTGTAAATAGTAGTAAAATGGTATATATTTTCTTTTGGAAACTAGTGATGGAGACTGATCATTAAGTACCAAGTATATATAACAGATGGCTCATATAATCTTTATACATTCTTTCAATAAAAGAAATTGCTAAAATCAGCCTTAACTCAAGCTGTTTACTTTTCTTCCTCCTCTTTTTTCATGTAAATGACAATACTCATATTGTTTTTTAAAAATTAAATGACAGTGTTGCTTACTAAAATGTAGTAAGCATATGCAGTTTGCTAACTAATACAACATATTTCATGCAAAATTTTATCCACTTAAAACATTTTAATATATTTTTTTACTTTATAGTTGCAAGTGCAAAAAAGAAGATGGTTGGTAACTAAGGTCATGGCTTTATAAAGGAATATTTTCCCCAAGAAAGAAGTACAGACTGTACCATCTTATCCAATATCTCTTTCTATATATTGGTTGATAGGTAATTGTCTTTTTCAAGGAAACATATATCATTAAACTTTTCCCACTGTAATAAAGGTATTTTACTACTATATTCATCATATCAATGTCCTAATTTATAACACATTTCCCATTAGTAGGCAATTAATTTATTTCTAACATTCACAACTATTAGATGCCATGGAGAATTATGTAAAAGTTGTATATTAAATTCAGGCTGGAATATGATTATACTGTAAGTAAAGAAAAATGATGAACTAAATTATGAAAATAGAAAAGTAAAACTCATTCTTTCATTTGCAACAAACAATTTATCCTATGAACCACAGAATTATCAAGTGTTAAATGGGACTAAATCCAAAAGCTTAATTGACAGAACATATGTGTGTTCCAATGGCAGCTGCGTGTTCCATTTCTGTGAGTGATGGGAACTAAAAATGTTCCACTCAAAATTGAATACCTGTGCCAAGTTTGTGGCTTGAAACCAGAGATAGAAGGGAGCATTGTCACCTACTCACAAATGTATGCTTAAAAATGTGGCTTACTGCTGGGTAGAATAAATGTTATTGAACATAAACATCATGATGCATTACATTTATTCAAAGATGAAATACCAGCCTACATATCAAGATCTAATAATATAATAATATAATAAACAACACCATAATCTGAAGGACAAGGCATATATTTAAATCTGTGGACACTTGAGGGGAAAAACAAACAAAAACACAAAAAACACTAAAATTTACAAATAATTATGGAAAAGGGGAAAAGGATTGTAAGGACAGAGGTCCAGGACACCTCCAATATTTTCCTTAATATATAACATAATATTCACCAATGAAATATCAACAACATATTTGCCTCAACAAGATTGGTGTAATAATACTTGGCATGTGAACATGGATAGAAAAAAGCAAAAAAAGAACCATGCAGTTGTACCACATAGGACGATTTAAAAGTGGTCAATGAGTGCTGCAAAAAGAAAGAGGAGAAGGAAAAAAGAGGAAGAAGAATGAGGAGGAGTAGTAAGAAGAAGAAGAAGGAGAGGGAGAGGGAGAAGGAGAAGGAGAGGGAGAGGAAGAAGAGGAAGAGGAAGAGGAAGAAGAAGAAAGAAGAAGAAGAAGAAGAAGAGGAAGAAGAAGAAGAAGAAGAAGAAGAAGAAGAAGAAGAAGAAGAAGAAGAAGAAGAAGAAGAAGAAGAAGAAGACAACATTGGTCAGTTATTCCCACAAGCTTTGTGCCACTATTGCACTAGAGTGTCTTGCAGATAGGTCATCACTGTAGATAGAAGGAGGTGTAGCTGGTAGTGTTTAACCTTTCCCTTTCAGGGAATGCAGAGTAACTTCCAGTATTATGAATACTAGTCAGTAGAGATGAAGGCTCTAGGTAGGTAGGCATCAGCTCTAAGTTCTCCATGCTCCGTGAGCTATGTAGGCATGTAGGCTGAGACTGCTCATTCATTTCCAGGCGCCCAGACCCAAATAATAGCAGAGAAATGATATTAATTACAATAATGTTTTCCAATAGCTTAGTAATACTTCTTAGCTAACTCTTACATCTTAAAATAACCCATTTCTATTAATCTTTCAATCACCACAAGGCTGTGACCTACTAGTAATGTTCTGACTGGTGGCTGGCATCTTTATCCTTTGGCAACTACTTGGAATCTCCTTGCCTGTATCTACTTTCTCCCTATATCTTTGTTCAGATTTCTCACCTGACTTTATGCTGTCCTGCCATAGGCCCAAAGCAGATTCTTTATTAATTAATAGTAATAAAATTTATTCAAAGCATACAGAGGGGAATTCCACATCATAGGTTTTGTCTTTAGCATTAGGGCTTGTTGACAGTTTGTGAAGAACAATCCAAAGCATTGACAATAACATGGATTGTTTGGAGGATTGCCTTGGGGCCCCAGAGGGAGATTTGTCTACAGGATGTGACATCCCATTAATTGCCAGGGTTAATCCAACTGATCAGAGTGGCTATCCAGGTGTACCCTTCCTTCCTCACATAATCTATTACTGTTCTTTCCTCAGGGTCATACTCATTCAAAATGAAGAACCTTCCCTGTATAGAGGAGGACCAGTGTTCTGATTCTATAGGAGTAGCTGTGATCACCTGCTAGGACTTTGAAACAAGCTCTCGAGGTTCATTTATGATCCTATCCTTGTATACAGTAGTTGGTGTAGTTATCATCCCTCATCCAAAAAACTTCTTTTTATAGCAAATGGAGATGACCACAAAAAACCATAGCCGGACACAATTCAGAGATCAAACAACCATGTGGAGTCAGTCCCAGTAGGAATATCTTTGTTATACCTCCTACATCTCTGGCTCAGAGATTGTTGTAGAAGAGAGAGCAGAAAGATTTTTAACAAACAGAATACTGGGAAGCCTTTTGGAAAAGTCTTTTCTAGGAATTACATTATAAAAATTGGAAAATGCATTATAATTGGACTTGCTAATGCCGAAGAAGGAAAATTTCACAATATCGCTCCCATAGACAAAGAACTATAGGCAATGACTGCTTGGAAAGAATTTGACTCTTTCAAGAATGATCCCCCTTACTATTTATCCAGAATAAAGTGGTCAACACTGTAGTATATACACACAAACAACAAAAACAGAATCAAAAGATTGTATTTATTTGTGCATTTGCATATGCATATGTATGTAGCAATAACAATAAAAAAGAGACTGAAGAGACAAAAGGGAAACAGAAAGATATAATTATTTTTATTACAAATCTAAAAATTGGGATCTCAATCAAACCTTTTATGCAGCCATATTAAAGGAATAACAATTCTACACATTAACAAAACCAAGAAGAACAACAAAACCTTTAAAGCTATTTGTAAACATAAAATCACTATACATTACAAAGCAATTTGGCAAGGAAATGTATTGAAGATGCTCCTTTCAAAATTTCACCTTTCAAGAATATGAATTCATCTTCTTATTGACAGTCAAGGCAAAATAATTATTTTCTGTAAGATTCAATTTTGCATATTGTAAGAGGTATATCATAATTCTGGTTTATTAATAGCTTGCTGGTGGCAGCACTTACAAGCACTACTTGTGGGGCTGCTAAGCAATTTAGGAACCAAGCATGGAGGGGCTTCTCAACAAATAGTAAGAAGCCTCTGATGCTTTTCCTGGAGCTTAGTGGGGAAAGAAAGTGTGCTTGAGTCTTTCTCCACCCAATGTCTCAACATAATTATAAATGTCCCAGTTTTGGTTTAGTACATAAAATTGTACATAGTTGACAAGACCTGAGATTTTGCATACTCATGTAAACAGAAGTTTTTATCCCACCCAGTCCTGTAGCCATTCAGTCCCAAATAAGCACACAGAAACTTATATTAAATATAAACTGTTTGGCCTATTGCCCAGGCTTATTTATAACTAGCTCTTATGACTTGAATTTACCCATATTTCTTATCTATGCTTAGCCACGTGGCATGGTACCTTTCCTAAGTAAGGCACTTTCATTTTGTTTCCTTTGCATCTGGTTGGTGACTGTGCTTTGCCTTTCCTCTTTCCAGAATTCTCCTAGTCTGGTCACCCCACCTATACTTCCTGGCTACTGGCCAATCAGTATTTCATTAAACCAATATGAGTGACAAATCATTAAAATGTATGAGAGTATTATCTCATAGCATACTCATATGGAGAAATGCTTTAGGATAATTTTATCAATGCCTAAATTCATGTATGATGCAGAATTATGGTCAATGCAGATATAATTAAACAAGTTAGTGTAAAATGAGTAAAACAGGTCCATATCCAATGTCACTGGTTTCTTTAAAATGAGATAATAGGGATGCAGAGACAACAATGGAGGAATATCAATATCTACAGATAAAGGGGAAGGATTTCACTTCAGAAAGCAAGAACATACTACTAAACAAATGTGTATTTCACAGGCCTCAAAATGGATGAAAGTTAGCAACATGTGCATTTTTTTGTATTTCAAGCTTGCAGGTATCTGGGAAAATGATAATCTGGGTTCTAAATCATCCAGCTAGTGTACTTTGTTATTGTAATTTCAGAAAATAATATACATATCTAACAGTATCACAATTACCAATAACAAAATTTAGTATCTGCAAAGTCTGTGAAAATCATTTCATGTCAACCAAAAATGTAAAAATTATTTAAGAAAATAAAAATGTGGCATGTTTTTCCCATTACCATGACGTATTGAATGAGGCCACGAGACCCACAAGCAGGGCCGCCTTGGGCTTTGAGGAGAAAGCAAGGCCCATACAGCACCACAAAAAAGCCAGGCAGATGCGACACTCTTTTGGGAGCAAATGTATAATGTGTTATGGGAAAGATACAAATAGACAGAATGGTTCAGGTCCTGTGGACAGAGGCATATCTGAAGAGCTGAAAACACTGAAGAGTGAGCTGAGGTGGGTGTCTTGATTGTCACACAGGGTCATGATCATATCTGGACCTGGGTTGCTGTCTGGACCTATGACTGGTTTCAGTGGCCCTGTGTTGATGTCTATGGCTTCTGATACCACCAAAGCCACAGAGGATGGGACAGTACAAATCTGGTTTCACCCCTCACTGATTGCAACACTAGGGAGAACTTGTCCTGACATTCACTGGAGAAGCATTCAAGAGAGTGGGCCCCACACCTCACCTGATCAGCACAATTTTAGAGCTGACCATGTTCACAGTGGCATGGAAGAGCTGGCCCTGAGGGTATGAAAATGGGTTGTGTCCCTCTAATCTTTCATATATGGTGGCATGGGTGAAAGAAAGATGCCCTCCATGCCTTGACACCTGCAGCAGGTGTGGGGCCTGACCCAACCCCTCACCAGTTGTAGCATTTAGGAGAAACAGCCCTGCACTCTGTCTGGGAAGCACTATAGAGTTGAGTCTATACACAGAGGCATGGGCCAGCCTGTCTGGAGGGTGTGAGAAGGGCATACCTAGTACTACTTTCCACATCTGTGGTGTGGTAATATAGGCAAACGAAAGATGTAATCTTCTAACACCTCAACTTCTAAGGAAGATGGGAGAGCTTGCCCTGAGGTCATACAATCAGGAAAGCTGCCCCTGCCTCCCACTATTTGCAGCAATTAGGAGATCAGACCCTGAACCTGGTATCAGCAGTAGAATGAAACCAACACTGTTGGTAATGGTATAGATGAGCCAGCCCCAAAGATATGAATATGGGAGAATTGTCTTCACTACTCATCTGTCATGTGATAGTATGGGCAGGCAAGAAATGTCCCTCTTTACACCTCACTGTCTGCAAAAGATAAGAGATATACCTTACCCCTTACCAGCTGTAGATCTAAGGAACTCCTCACCTAGGCAGCATAGTAGAGCTGATCCTGGTTGAAGAGGCTCAAGTGAGCAGACTCCAAGGATATGAGTGAGATAACTGGCCATACCACTTCATTTACCATGTAGTGGTGAAGACAAGGGAAACATGCTCCTTCCCCACTTGCCCCAGCTACTTCTGGTGGATGAGGGCATTGACTCTCCTTCTTACCATCTATAACACTTAGGAAAGTTGATCCTGCACCTCAACTCAGCAGCATAATAGAGCTGACCTTACTGATGGGGGTGCAGAACTGCCCAGGAACATGAGTATGGGAGTTCTGGCTCTGACCCTCATCAGCCATATGGTGGCATGGGTCAGGGAAATATGCTCTACCCCCACCCATCTTCTCACTGTCTGTAGTAGTGGGTGATGGTGGAATATTCTCCCACCCATCAGTTCCCAAATAACTGACATAGAGACTTAATATTAATTACAAGTACTCAGCTAATAGCTCAGGCTTATTACTATGTAACTCTTACATTCAAATTAATATTTATTAATTTTGTCATGTATGTTTTGTCATGTATGTTGGTGCCTTTTCTTAGTAGGCATGCCCACATTGCTTCTTTCTAGGTCTACTGGTGAGTCCTGATTCTGTACTTCTTCTTCCCAGCGTTCTCCAATTGGCTCTCCTACCTTATCTTATTCTGTTCAACTATTGGCCAGTCAGCTTCTTTATAAACCCAATCACAGTGACATATATTCCCACAGCTTAAAGAAATATTCCACTGGTAAGTGAATCGGTCCCAAGGTCATCAGATGTGTAGAGCTGTTCCTGCACCTCACCAGTTGAAGCACTAGAGAGAATGGCCCTTATACTTTTTCCTGGGCAGTACAATAAATCTGGCCTTGAAGATATAATTATGGGAGATCTGACTCCAAGCTCTCCCATAACTGGTCCCACACCTTGCTCATTGCTGCAAGAGATAAAGTAGCCAGGGCAATGTTGGAGAGCTCACCCTGATAATGAGAAAAGGGGAGAAATTGTGACCTGATCAACACTGTAACTACCCAAATGCTGAACCACAGTTATAACTTTGCCAACACCATCAACCACCCCATTTATGATCTACTAGAGCACGTGAAGGGGCTTTCCTGCAGACCCAAAGCTGCAGGATCTCCATGACACAGGGCAACAACAGCATACCCAATAGGAGTGCCACTGAAGGCCCCACACTAAAAGCATAGCAGAAAGCAAAAGCCTCAAACCAGACCAGTGACTCTTTGCAATGAACACTTGCATGTAAAGATATATGGATGAAACTGTTACTGCATGACTTATTGTGTCACACTACAGCTTCTATGATGAGATTTTTCCTTCTTTCTCTTAAATTTTGTTTTATTTTATTTTATTTTGAGGGGGAGGTTACAAGGGCAAGGGCAGATACAAAGGGTCAGAAAATGAATGGAATCAAGATGCATGATGAGAAAGACACAGAGAACAAATAAAAATCAAATTAAAAAGACAATATAAAAATGTTAATTGTACTTGTTCATTATTCATATGTAGGAGGAAGCACATGGGGAGAAACTGAGAGTGTTTTAAAGCTAACAAGGCTTCACCAACTCCTTCAACAATGTCACAAACTGGTGAGTAGTGTTCAAAGAAGAAAGCCTACAATGGATATTTATCATTTAAACCACCCTTTGACACCTTAACGCCCATAGCTGCATGTCAATAACATAATTTAAAGTGCTTTTAGTCAAACTAAAAACCGCCATAATCTATCAGACTCAATTCTTTTTTTTGATATGGTGTATATATATATAGCCATTCTTTTCTATACAGCAGATTCTGTTTTTATTATTGATTTTTATTGAACTCTACATTTTCCTCTACTACCAGCCCTGCCTCTCTCCTTTTCCCTTCAATCCTCCCCAAAGATCCACAGGCTCCCTGTTTACTCAGGAAATCTTGTCTTTTTCTACTTCCCATGTAGATAAGATCTATGTAAGTCTCTCTTGGTGTCCTCATTGTTGTCTAAGATTTCTGGGATTTTGGTTTATAGGCTAGTTTTATTTCATTTATGTTTAAAAACAACATATGAGGGAGTACATGTGACAATTGTTTTTCTGTGTCTGAGTTACCTCACTCAAAATAATGTTTTCTAGCTCCATCCATTTGCCTGCAAAGTTCAAGATGTCATTATTTTTTTTCTGGTGTGTAGTACTCCATTGTACAAATGTACCACATTTTCCTTATCCATTCTTTAGTCAAGGAGCATTTAGGTTGTTTCCAGGTTCTGGCTATGACAATTAATGCTGCTGTGAACATAGTTGAGCACATGTCCTTGTGGCACAATTGAGCATCCTTTGGATATGTATCCAAAAGTGGTATTACTGGGTCTTAAGGAAGGTGGGTTTTTTTTTTATTTTTTGAGAAATCACCACACTGGCATCCAAAGGAACTGGGACAGCAATGCAGAAATGTTCCCTTTCCCCCACAACCTCTCACGCATAAATTATCATCAGTGTTTTTGATCTTGGCCATTCTTACTTGTGTAAGATGGAATATCAGAATTATTTTGATTTACATTCCTCAGATGACTAAGGATGTTGAACATTTTCTTAAGTGTCTTTCAGCCATTTTAGATTCCTCTGTTGTGAGAGTTTTCCATTTAGATCTGTACTTGAGGCATCACAATCCCTGACTTCAAACTGTACTACAGAGCTATATTACTGACAACAGGCTGGTTTGGCATAAGAAGAGACAGGAGGACCAATGGAACTGAATAGAAGACCCAGATATCAATCCACACTCCTTTGAACACATGATTTTTGACAAGGAAGCAAAAAAAATCTAATAAAAAAAAAGCATATTTAACAAATTGTGCTGGCGTAACTGGATATCAACATGTAGAAGAATGAAAATAGACCCATATCTATCACCATGCATAAAACTCAAGGCCATATGGATCAAAAACCTCAACATAAAGCCAGCCACACTGAACCTATAGAAGAGAAAGTGGGAAGTACAGTTGTACACATTGGCACAGGAGACCACTTCCTAAATATAAGCCCTGCAGCAAAAACACTGAGAGAAACAATTAATAAATGGGATCTCCCAAACCTGAAATGCCTCTGTAAAGCAAAGGACATGCTTAACAGGACAAAACAACAGCCTACAGAACAGGAAAAGATCTTTACTAACCCCAAATCAGATAGAGGTCTGATCCCCAAAATATACAAAACTCAAGAAATTGGTCATCAAAAGTACACATAATCCAGACTCAATACTTTTTTTTAAAACTACTGATGTGTAAGTCACCTCTGTGTGCTGTGATTACCATTAATGAATAAAGAAATGACAAGGCAGAAATGAGGTATGCAGGGAAAGCTGGATTGAATGCTAGTAGAAAGAGGGTAGTATCAGAGAGATACCATGGGACTACCACCAGAAATAGGTGTGCTGAAACGTTGCTTGTAGGCCATGACCATGTGATGATATACAAATTGATAGAAATGGGTTAAATTAATACGTAAGAGAAAGTCAATAAAACGTTAGAGCTAATGGGCCAAGCAGTGATCTAATTAATACAGTTTTTGTGTGATTATTTTGAGTGACAGGGAACCAACAAACCCCTCCTCCAACAGATTGGCTCCAATGTGGTAGACTAAATCCATGTAAAATCTGAGAGGGCTTTAGACACAAATGGAATTTTAGACACAAAAATACAAAGTTTAACACAGCTTCTTGCTGTTTGCTGGGGTTTGCATCAGCCTCTTTAAGAGAGGTCTTACTGATTCAGCACTAGCAGCTGAGTGGTTTCAAAATGGCAGCATCCCAGCCATGGGCAGAGCTATTAGCACAAATATGGCTCTTTTGGGAGAACAAGCATTTGGATGGGATTTGTGAGCAGCTTGCTGCAGCTTGCTTGATAGCAATGTGGACAGGCTGTGTGCCTGGAAATGGGGTGGTGTGTGTGGGTCTCAGAAGCAGTGAGCAGCTCCAAGCAACTCCTCCATGTTGGAATGGGCACAGCAAGCAGGTAGTACCATATGTACCCTAGTGATGCTGAAGCTTAAATTCTTAAGTATTTAGCATTTTAGGAAGTGTTTCTGGTTAGAAAATGAAGATATGCAATAAAGAAAATCCAGATTTTAAAAAAAGACCTATAAATGGGTCACAGTGTAGGACAAACATATGTAGGCTTTGAAGAGAGTAGAAAAAGAGTATAGAGAGTTATAAAAAGAAATAAATAGTTTTAAAAAATCAAAAAAGGCTTCAAAAAGATAGACTACAGACACACATAGATTAAGCCTTCAGCAAAAGGTATAGAGTAAAAACAAGCCACATAAAGATGGAAAATTCAAAGAGACTCTGGATTATGTATATTATTCTGTTATCTTCGAATTTTTGGCTGCAGAGAGACATGTGATTCTGAGGATTCCTAAACTAAACCAGCATATATTTTCTAAAGGTATCTTGATTTCAGAATATGGGTCTAATGATATGTTGCTTTGGAAAAGAGGTTCTTTTGTTTCCACAGAGGATGAGAACCTGTAAATTCATTCCAGGCTAATAAGGTTTGATAGAGAATGACCCCCTGAAAGATTGCTGTGAACACCCTCAAAATATTACTTTGCCCAACTGCTGACTGATATGAAACTAATATACAGGATATACCATGGAAGAATTTATTAACAGCACCCCTAAACAGCAGGAAGTAGTATGGACAGAACTATGCCCATGTTACCAAATATTGTTTATAATTGTTTGTTTACACTTAAAGGGGGATATGCTATAGAGATGAATAATTTGCTTTGGTATGTATCTTGGTTTATTGGTGCAAATTTAAGGTTAGTCTTATTATATGTATATTTTGCTCTTGATTAAGGTATTGTGATTCTTAGTTCATTTAAAAATGTAATGTATATGCCTGGTCGTGGTGGTGCATGCCTTTAATCCCAGCACTTGGGAGGCAGAGGCAGGCAGATCTCTGTGAGTTCTAGGCCAGCCTGGTCTACAAGACATAGTTCCATGACATGCTCAAAAGCCACAGAGAAACCCTGTCTCAAAATACCAAAAACAATGTAATGTATAATTAAGAAATATAGGTTAATAGATAGTCATCTAAAATAGTCAAGCTTGTAGTCAAGTTAGTTAGATTTTCTCTATATATAGAAATATACTTCAGTTAGATAGGTATTTTTCAAATCTTTCAGAGTCCTTCAGAATATGGCATTTAAATGTTTTTAAAAATTAAGGACTTTTCAGTACAGTGAGAAACATCTGCTCCTGGCAGCACCAATCTTCTTCAAGAGGAAGATGTGTATTGAAGAGGCTACTTATGGAGTTTGTTAGAAGAGTCTGTGATTCTGCAGGATACAAAAGAAAGTAACTGAAAAAACTGCCAATATAGGCAGATCTGTCTTTGAAATTTCATGCTACATGGAAAAGTCTGCTGGATACCATGGACCTGTAGGCTAAAGATGTATGCACCAATGGTACAGAAGAACTTTGGGTGACTGTCAAGGCAACGATTTGTCTCAGTCAATTCTAGAGTTTTGCAAGTTGCTTATAATGTACTGTTAGCAATGTCCTGTTTACTTAGGTAATATTAGATCCTCTGGAGTCTTTGATGGAGTTGAAAAATTGAAATAGTTAAGGTTTTCTTTAGTTCTTATAAAAGATACAGTAGATATAAATATTGTAACTGTAATTCTTGTTTGATACCTATTTTCTTATGTGTAATTTTACTATGTTAAAGTTAAAGCCTTCCTTTTTATTTAAACAGAAAAGGGGAGGTGATGTGGAAGTCCCTTCTGTGTGCTATGATTACCATTAATGAATAAAGAAACTGCTCTGATCCGATAGCAAGGCAGAACTTAGGTAGGCAGGGAAAGCTGGACTGAATGATGGAAAAAAGAAGGGTGGAGTATGAAAGACACCATAGGGCCACTGCCAGAGATAGACATGCTGAAACTTTGCTAGGACTCCACAACTTCATGGTGATATACAGATTAATAGAAAGGGGATAAATTAATATGTAAGAGTTAGTCAATAAGAAGTTAGAGCTAATGGGCAAATCAGAGATTTAATTAATAGTTCCAGTGTGATTATTTTGGGTATAAACCAGCCAGGCAGCCAGGAAGAATGAGCATTCTCCTTACTGCAAAGTACATGACTCTCTTTTGAGTCTCAAGGCAATTAATTAAATGTAACATTCTATAAAGTCACAAAAACCGATTGCCTAGATCCAAAATTCTATGACATTCTAAATCGGAGTAATGGAAGCAGAGTTAAGAAACACTGGACTAAAACAAGATTGAAATCTAGAAGAGTAGACCTAAAATCCTACAGCTCCATTTCCAATATCTGGGACTCAATTTCATAAGTCTTAGATGACTCGAACCTCCAACTTTGTTGCCTGAAACTTTCTTTTCTATCCAGCTGGGTTTCATAGCCTGAATGTAGTGCTCCTTTGCATATGCTTCATGGCTCTGACATCATCAACATTTTGATGTCTGCATTATATTTCAGGTTTTATTTTCACCTCTTCACACAGTGCCCTCTAGGAGCCTCTGTTCCTCTTAGGGTTGTCTTCTTACAACAGTGACTCCAGGATCACCACATTTTCTGGCCTCAGTGGCCCTCTGTAACCATGCAAGAAGAATTCATTACCCCTTAGCTCATGTATTTCTCATGTATCCATAGCATCTCTACATAGTACAGTGTGGACTACATAAACAAGTTGTGCTACCTGCTAGGGTGATCCTTGGTCCCCCTCAAATAATGCTATCAGTATCTTATCTATCCAATTGTTCCCTAGGAACAAAAATCTACTAACAGTCTCTTTCAGCAGATGGAAATCAAACTGGGTATATCTTTGCCCTTGGGGCACCCTTTCCATTTTTTCCAGTAAAGGAGTTCCCTAGTCCCCTTAACTGTGCTAATCACCTTTAGACTTTCTTTCAGAATATGCCTCTTAAGTAATATTAGCCTTCATAATATTCCTTTGCTGTCCAAACTGTACATTTTGTATTTCATTCTGCCCAATGTGTTCTCTTTCATTATAGACCTGAATAAGAAAAAGACGTATTAGTCAAGAGACAGACTCAATGCTATTCTGCCTTGAAATTCCCTCCATCAAAGAAAATATTCCATTACTTTTTAATTTGCCATCAGGCAAGTTCTTAGGTCAAGAATAGAAGCAACACATATTCTTTGTCAAACATCTGGCTTCTAGGTGAGTTTCTGAAATGTCTTAAGATGAGCCTCTACAGTCTGCATTATTCTCAACAGTACTTTCTTCCAAGCCCTTAATACTATGAGCCTTAATAATCAATCATGTCCTTTGTTTGGTCATAGCAAGCTTATTTGTATTTAACATCCCTCAAATCTCAATAGCTCAATCCAATAAAATATATTTCTTACTAAAAATCTGGTGCAGATGATCCTGAATTACATGTTCTTTGTGACTTTCTCTCTGATGATGTGTATATAAGTGAGACCCACTATATGCTGTTACTATTTAATTTCAATATCCTCTAAGTCTAGTCTTAGAAATTATAGCTTTTATAATTATAGTTATCAGCCTATAGGGATTTTAGCCTAGATTCGAACTACAAAGGTGTTTTTTCCTTTGATGTGCATGTGTGTATAGTATGCTTTATTGCATTCAAAGGAGTATATTGAAGAATTGAATGTGGGAACATAAAATCAAGATGCAATAATAATAACTCTACCTGCATATGTAGCTTGCAACAGAAAGAACTAAATTGGATCTAACATATAAAATACTGGGAGCCTTTGAGGAGATTCACTAAAACAATCAGAGAATTTATTTTGGAAGAGTGGCCCCAAAAGTAATTTGAGACAAATTTGAGAAGAACAAAAATTAAAATAAACATAAACATGTATGCACAGTGATAATAAAATAACTATATTCAATTTATGATGCTTGAATCTTGACTTTTAAACAATATATGTGACCACATTTACAGACAAATAATGAAGTAATTTTATTCTGTAATATTAAGATACAGCTAATTAATATGTGCTACTACTGTATATATTTTCTTTCAGTTCCTTAAAATTGTTTTGAGAATTCTATACATGAACTATATATTAACATAATTTCCATACCTCTTTCTACTACCTCCAAATGTTCCCTTGTATCCCCAACTTCCCTTGTAAATTTATTACTTCTTTTATAAATATTATTTCATACACACTAGTGGGTCAAACAATCTGTGTCCATTTAGTTTGCTCTTATGTAGGGGTTAGGGCTGACAATTTGACTTAAGAACCAGAGAAGCTTATTTTCACAGTAGATGGTAATTAACAGTGTGCAAAGAATAAGATACTTTGAGTACCTAACTGCTAAATGGAATGTCTTTGTCAAAACTCTCCCCTCAAGGCTCAGGAATCAATGGGTAAGAGAAAGCAGAAAGGTTATAAGAGCTTGAAGTGACAGATGAATCTAAGAAAACAGCATCATCCAGACAGAGAACTAACATAGTATGACAGCATGCACAAGACCTGTACAGGTACAAACCAGACAAAATCCCAACACTGAGAAGGGGAAGAGAACACAAAGGCTACTCCTAACCAAGAATGTATTTATAACTAATAATTTCTGGGAAGGGGAAATTTTATTTTCTACAAGGTAGGGTCATTAGATGTAACAACCACTCTCCAGGACAGGATCCATGCCTAGGAGTAGCTAGCCAACACACAATTGACTTCATGACTTTTTGTATGCTTTTTGTTTTGTTTTGCTATTTTTGATCTTACTAATTAACTTATTTTTAATTCTTTTTGTTGTTCTTTTCTTTATTTTTAGTTTATTTGTTTGAGAGAAAACATGAAGTTGTTTGGGAACAGGGGAGGATCTTGCAAGTGTTTGGGAAGGTGAAAGAATTTGTATAAAATATATTACCTTAAATTTACCTATATTTTAAATGTAGTTATATACATTTATTCAAGCTATTTTCTGTTTCTCAGTTGATATGTTTGTTTATAGCTAAACTTTTTCAGTTAAACATTTTTAGTTATTGTGCCATTTTCTTCTATTTGAAAATTATTTAATTGATAGGTGAGCTTTAACTGCTCTTTTAAATATAAGAACACTAATATTGTATTGTTCTTTTTTCATGTTTGTACTATTTTAATTTATTAATTGCTTAGTTTTTAATCTGGTTCTCTTTAATTTTTATTGCTTTCCTCTTAGAGTGGTTGGTTATATTTTAGCTTAACGTTCATAGATTTAAAAAAAAAAAACATGTAATGACATTTTCTGTTTCTATCAGATTGTAGTCAAGAATTATTAATTCAAAAATATGTGTGTCTTTTAAAAGCTCTTGGGGAAGACAGAATCAGTTTTCTTCAGGAAAGGAAATCACTTTTACTTTGACCATGCTGTGTTTTAGTGAACTCACACACATGCAAAAATAACTATTGCTGATTTAAATTTATTGGGATATAAAAAGAGAACAGTAGGGTCTGGTAATATTTGGAGGATTTAGGGAGTGAATATGATAAAAATAAATGAAATTCTAACACATGACTAAAATCCTTCCTTCCTGAATATCTACATTATTTATTTTTATCTTATCACAACAATTTTAATAAGAATTATTAAAAATAGTTGGCAGTGATGGCACAGGCCTTCGATTCTAGCAATTGGGTGGTAGAGGCAGGTGAAACTCTGTGAGTTTGAGGCCAGCCTGGCTACAAAGTGAGTTCCTGAACAGACAGTGCTACATATAAAGACTTTGTCTCAAAAATACAAAACAAAATAAACAAATAAAAATTTATAAAAACTTAAAAAAATAAGTTAGCTGTTGAAATGTTATATTTTATGTGAAAATGCTGATTTTGCATCACAGAAACCAATTGACAATATTATAACTAACCTATGTAAAATATTTTCTGCACAAGCACCAAAGTAGAGGTGAGTCTGAATGAATTCACCAACAATCAAACAGTAAGACAATATTCTTTTTGTGGAAAACATGGAATCAACAGGGCTTTCAACAAACTGTAAAATATCACAATAAAAATTAGCTAGCATTAGAAGTACAGAATTTTGGATATAAAAATGTATAAACATCATAATATGCTTTGTATTTATCTCCCTATTTCTCTTCTTTTTCTCATCTGCCTTCTGTAAGCTATTAATGAGCTTACAGCCATGTACCATTGCCCAAGATAATTCAGTACTTGAGCTTAAATGCAGAGCCTTTTCCATGCTTGGCAACTACTAAGTGAGCTACATCAGCAGCCTCTTTCTTTTATTTTTTTATGCATTCTTCTCTCATATATTACAACCTGACTACAGCTTTCCTTTTCTCCTCTTCTCCCAGATCCACCCCTCCTCCATTTCCCTTTAGAAAATGACAGGCTTCTCAGGAATATTAAGCATGTTATAGGCACTTCCCCTCATATTAAGGATGGATTAAGCAACCAATTAGGAGGAAAAGGGTCCCAAGCTGGCAGAAGAGCTAACAAGAGTCCCTGTTCACACTATCCAGAGTCCCACAAGGAGACAAAGCTACAGACTAGATCTAGGTCACTCGCATGCAGGTTTTCTGGTAGTCTGCTCAGTCTATGTGAACCACTAGGATACCTGGTTAATTGAGTCTACGAGTTTCTCAATGATGTCCTTGACCTCCTCTGTCTCAAACTATCCTTCTTCCCTCTCTTTCACAGGATTTCCCAAGCTCTGCCTAATATTTGGCTGTGGTTCTCCAAATCTGTTCCTACCAGATGCTGAATGAAGCCACTCTGATGATGATTATCCTACTCTCCTGCCTAGGAGTTTTCAGAGAACCATTAGGAATCATTTCATTGACTATATTTTTCTTTTTCCAGTGATGTTTTGTTGTATCCTACGTCTCTGAGCCATCCAGAGTGCCTGGCACTCCAGGCAGTATCAAGGGTAGGATCCCTCTTATGATCTGGGTCTCTGACTTGACCAGTTATTGCTTGAATGTTACCACAATCTCTATGCCACCTTTACCCAGCACATCTTGCTGGAAAGATCAACAAGTAGGTTGAAGGTTTTATGGTGAGTTAGTGTTCCAGTCCCTCCACTGCAAGTCTTGCCTGGTTTCAGAAGACTGCCTGTTTAGTTTCCATATCTCTCATTACTAGGAGTCTTAGCTAGTACTGGGAGAGACAACTGGAATTGGGGAACATTTGGAGGGCAAGGTAGAAACCTAATGCAACAGAAACTCTCAGGATTCTACAGGGGTGACCAGCCTCTCTTTTTTAAACTGAACCTACTTTCTCTAAATCTTCTTGAATAGGAAGTTTGTGCAAATGTCATAGCATAATTTCCAAGAGGCTACATCAATATATATTAATTCAATCCTACACTTATTTGTATTAGGATATATTAATTACACAGAATAATATGTTTCAAATATTATTCTCTTAATACATATAATGTATTTTATTATGTTTATCCCATTACCCTCCTCTGCTCACTGTCATTCTTGCTAAAGTTCTTTTTTCCCATCTAATTAACCTTCTATCTTATTGTCTGTATTTAATTCATCCATTAGTAATTATTGATGATCCAATAGTTTCATTATTATTGCTCATGCTGTCCTGAGTGAGAAATTATTTACAAGTACTCCTTGACAGTGACTAAAGAACTCGAGAAATTTTCTTTCATATCCCCAGTGACCATTGATTAGCCCTGTTTTATGTGGGACCAAGCACTGTAGATCTGACAACAATCTTACTGATCTATCTTCTTTAGAATGGATATTTGGCCATTCAAAGTACTCCATTTTTTCAAGGAAAGAAGTCAGTGGAGAGATGCATGAGCAGTCAAAGTGTTCAGAGTAAAAGACAGAATCCTCAGCACTAAGTGAGATAGCTATATTAATTCATTACCATATAGACTCAGGAAAAATCATGGAGGAAGAGGAAAAAAGATCCTAAAAACTGGAAGATAGAATGAAGTGTTATAAAATGCTGTCAAACTATATAGCTATTCAGTAATGATCTCAATGGAACTACAGTTATTTCCAGAAGACCTAAATGAGATTAAAAAATTCAAAAATTCCAATATAAATGGGACAAATAATCTTCAGATCCCAGACCACACCTAAGGAGCTATTGGTAGTGTAAGTTTCTGGGTCAGAGTGGAGGAATCTTTCTTTATTGAGGACATGTCCATTAATAATTTTCCCATGCTCTCATGCATGACATCATACTCTATTTATGGGTAATAAGAACAGGTGTTAGTTAGGTCAAAACAAAAGTAGAGACATGAAGTTAGGAGTAGGGCATATTGGGGAGGATACAGGTGGACTTGGAGGGAGAATGAGAGCAGATATATTTCATTGTATGCATGTATGTAATTTTCAAAATTGAAGAAACACTTTAAAAATAAATATTAAAATACAAATCAATAATATTTTAAAGTCCAAATAAATATTCATTTTAGAAGTATGATGAAATTCTTTTTAATAAAAGCAGATGTAGTGTATCCATTATAAAGTGGTCAGTTCTAAAAGCATATACACACAAGCAACACTAAATAAACTCAGAAAGTTGTATTTATGTATTTATTAATGTGTGTGTGCAACAAAATTAAAGAAAAAAGATCATAAATTTTAGAGAGAAATTAAGGGAAATAAAGCTTTTTTCATTCCTTAAAATATATTTATTTAACTATGACAAGTCCAAAATGACAAACTTGATAAGTCTATATGAAATTGGGCATCAAATACTATTATTGTTAGCATTTCACTTTTACATAGCTGCACACTAGTTTTAGGAAAATAATACCCAATTCCAGTGAAATATTTTTGGATAACAAATGAAGTAGTGATACATATTTGACTAATCATATATTTGCTATTTCCATACCTTGCAAAACAGACTCATTATTTTGAAACATAACATACTTTACTTCTCTACATTTTAATCTTTATTATCTAAATTATCTTTATTACCTTATTTGTCCAATTATTTTCAAAATTCTATCATTCTGTATGAGATAAAAGATTTTAGCATTATAAATGAATAAAAACAACTACTATCTGTGCCTAGATCATAAAATTTTGATGGTCTAAAACTGCCCATTTTCTAATTCTGTTCAATGTTGCTCTGGAACTTGAAAAGACTTTAAGGTCTTTAACTTGTTATTACACTTAATGATACTTATTAGATGTCTGCAAGAAGGTTTCAAAATTGGAAGAAATGCTCTTCAATTACTCAGTGCCATGTTGACAAGTTTTTGTGTATATCCTTTCGGTGACGCCAGAAAATTAGCTTCAGTTCCTAAGAAAGAACCAAATAATTGGTAGGTGTAGTACTTAACTATCAGTCCAACCACCTACAACTGGAATATCCAGAAAGAAATGGAAAGATAACAAAACAAGAACACTTACATATACTGTCAAACTATTTCTCTCCTTATCTTATTTACAACAATCAACTGAGAAAGCAGTTTAAAATGCTCAACTCGGAAGAATCTAGTGATCAAGAAAGTCAAGTGTGTTTTAGTTTGTAATCTCCAGGACAAAGAAAGGTCACAACAGTAATCAATATCAGTGAATAAAGAGTTTTAATAACAGCCAAGAAAAAAATGAAGGTGTTTCATAAATTCACATAAATTATATAAAGTAGGTCAGTGGAGCATGCTTTAAGTTTTAGTTCTTATGGAAACAACAGATGCAAAAAAAGTGTCATGAATATTGTTAATTTATTAGCTGTTTCTATATCCATATATTACATAAGTGAAATCTTAACTATTCTAAGAAATCTGTTTCAAAAGTTCTGATCAACAAGCCACATGTCAATACTCCCACAAAATAAAATGAAAACTACAGGTTGTGCTAATCCACCAGGAAACATAATTATAAACACATGTATTGCTCTCACTAAAACATAATTGAAATGGAAACTTTGCATAAGATGGGATCAAGTGAAAGTTACAAAACTCAAGTGTAACCTACATGATGGGACTGTGAGATGGCTCAATATGCTCAAAATCTTGCCACAAAGCCTGATGACCTGAGTTTCATCCTCAAGTCTTACATGGTAGAAGGAGACAATCAGTTCTCACAAACTGTGTTATTGAAAATCTGGCATCCACTTGCATGCTGTGGTGAACAGGAACATGGATGTATACACAGAGACATGTGTGTGTATAATTATATGCATATGTATATATTTGCATAGATAAATGTGCAAATGCATATATCTCTAAAACTACATATGTGTGTGTGTATATATATATATATATATATAGAGAGAGAGAGAGAGAGAGAGAGAGAGAGAGAGAGTTTTAGATATATAGCTTTACATTTAGATATATAGCTTTGGGACAGCTAATTCTACCTAGAGCAACTATGCTTTGAAAATTCTTCCTAAGTTATAACCTGCATAATTAAATGGGAAGTCATTATTAAATATAATACTAGTACATTTAAAAAGACTTAAGAATAAAAGAAAATTTCTGATAAAAGTTAAAGAAAAGGTGAAAAGAGGAAAAAAATTTTTCCCAATCCTTCAGACAACACGTGATAAAATTACAAATAAAAACAATAACAGATATGTAGATAAGATGAATAATTGTAACTTATGAGAACAATTGGGGGCAATACTATGTAAAACATACCTTACAGAATTAAAAGAATGCTGTAATGCCCTTAGATGTTTGTTAACTCTTTAAATAATGCTATGCTCAATAGTTATCAGTGTACTGACCATTAAAATATGTATCTAAATCACCATAGAATTAATGGTCTAAATTTCTAATATCTCCGTAAGCACAACTCTTTATAAACTGGTTTATATACTACAAGAAGCCTACAGTATTCATTAAAAAATGACAAAAAATTCATGTAGGAGGTAACTTGACATTTACCATACTTTATCTTACCTATATCCTATTTTACTCTAATCATCAGAAAAGGTCTCCAACAATAACCATAATTAACTAAAAATTATATGAAGGTATATGATTTTGATCAAAAAGAAAAGAGAGTAAATAACATGAAAGGGATGTATAAACTTAATACAGCTAAAACATCCATGAAATAGAAGTATGCACACATACATTTCATGATAACTTCAGATAAATATATAGACTAGAGGCCACAAGAGTGTGAACCTGTGAGGGAGACAAAACAACAAAAATGTATTTTATTTCAAAGAGAGGAATATAGGAATTAATCCAAAAACATATAAAGCAGTTGAAACATGTGAAAAACAGAGCATTTAACCTTACAGAATTGTCCCCAGCATCATTTATCGCAAAAGCAGCGAATGAGGATACTTACTATCCCCAACATTCACATTCACAACTTTGGTTTCTTCTAATCCCAATATCATGGCCACAGAGGAAAGTGTGGTGAAGGATGCTTCCACTCCTCTCAGCTGTAGCCAAATAAAGACAACTCTTTCTGCTGGAAACCGAAATTGAAGATTGTATTCTGCCACAAAAAAGGGAATTGGTCACTTCAGTAAATACTAGATAAGTACAAGAATCTAAATTGAGAAATTTTCATCACTCCTAACTTTCTTTCTCCATTGTCTAGAAAAGCTGACCTACATCACTGAAATTCACTAACAAAAGATACTACTTCAAAACCCCATGGGGAACACTCGAGAGAAAATAAACAACCAAAACCTTGGGAAACTGATATTGCACAACATCATCTCACCCCCATCTCTTGCCCCATAGGACTAGATATTCACCAAAACATAAGAAAATATGGCAGAATAATATGGGATGGGATGTTTTATAGATTTGAGAGCAACAGTCTTCAAATCACCTCACACACCATGGAGATAACAGGTATGTGGTAAGGGAGTTTGGAGCTGAGATACTCTGAACTCTCCTACCACAGAAAAAAGAATAAAAGAAAGTATCAGGATTGAAGCAACAGATCACAAACATTGTAGGTAGTATAGATATTAGAATTATGATAAAGGACTCTCAAGTTGAGAGCTGTTTACAGAAAGAGAAGTGATATATATATATGATATATATATACAATATATATGTACATATACATATGCATATATATACCATTGAGATCTGTCATCAAACTTGTACGGTATCTGATAAACTGGACTAAGGTAAATAAAAAGATTGAAACCAGGAAGAAGCTAGGACTGAGAACATAATACCTGTTTCAACTTATAGTCTGTAATAGTTATTTTAACTTATAGCTCATTTTGGTTTATACTTTTTTGAAACTTTAATTTACCTTTACAATATCCTAATTTATATAAACGCATATATAAATTTATATATAAACAATATAAATATTGTTTAAATCTCACAGATTTAAATTTACTTTTTTTCTTAATATGCACACAGCTGTATTTTCATTATACAGTTGATGTATGGTAACTTGTATTTTGTTGTAAAAAAAATTCTTATATCTGTCTGTCTTGCTTCAAACTAAATATTTATATTTTCTCTGTTGCTTTTCATACCTCTAATAAATATACTTTCTTCCACGCTCTCACTTTATTTTCTTTTATCTTATACCCATCCTTTCACTGCTTATTCATACTACATTTTCCCAAATTAAAATTACCTTATTCATCTCCAAACCTTATAAATGACACAAGTTAAGAAGAATGTATCTTTCTTTACAGATAACACTAGGAGTTCTGTCAACCCATTATAATTGAGGATGGATGGGCAGTGATATATTTTTCTATTTTATTCTACCATAAGAAGAAGAATAAAGTAATATAAAATGTTCAATATGAACTGAAACTTATGAAAATATTACAGGTTTTTTAAAAACAATAACAACTCATGAATCCAACAGATTCATACCACAAAAAGTCACGGGCTCCTTTAGAAGAAGAACACAAGGGTAACACTTTTATAGAGTGAATGTAGAAGCAATGAAAAATGAAAATATTTGATTTATTGAAATAACAGTTTCAACTATAGCGTGTAAATGGGATTTCTCCACTTACATGTCAACTGACAGTTTGGGGTTGAATTCTTTAACCTTGTTTCATTGTTTATACTGAATTGGGGTTTTGTTTGATTAAAAAAAGAAATATATCTAAGACACTGAAGTTGTCCCATCCTAATGGCATCCTAATGAATAATTTTATATATATTCTGAGATGCTGACAAGAACTAAAACATTCTACATAAATAAGTCATAAAAATGTCACATATATCTCATAGATCCACCTTAATTAAGTATGTTGCATGAGTAAACATAAAAAGCACAAAACATAGATTGGTGGCTGCTTGAGGTTAGATGAAAAAGAGGCTATAGTGTAACTATATAATGAACTTGAGGATTTTTTTTTTGAGGATGATATAACAGCAGTGTTTAAAACTAGTAAAGGGACTTGGTTGCATTACATTGCTAACATACATAACTGAATTTGTTCATTTTAAAATATGATCTCTTTTGTGTTATGAAAATTCTACCTCAACACAAAATTTATGAAGCAGATCGAATTACCATGATGCTATATTACCATCTGACTTTTATTGTAAATACTAACTACCATTTCTTCATACTTTAAATAGAAAACACATAGATAATTATGAAATTATGGAGGCAAAATTTAAGGTTTAGATAGAAAAAGTTTGAAAGTATGTTTCACATAATCATCTTTACTAGATAGGAGATTTGTAAAATAGTACATTCCAGTTAGTCATCATTGTTATATGAGAGGCATTAGATGGTTACTTCAGAACTGCAACCGATCTAAAAAAGGAGTCTGAAATGGTGGGCTGTTCAACTAACAGATAAAAATCCCACTCAAATCTCTATTTTATATTTTTACATACAAATTCACCTGCTATATCAGGAAGAAAGTTTTGTTTCTCTTTTCTATATCCCTCATAGTCATTGCATTGTATTTTAAACAAAAACTTAAGATACTTCTAAATTTTCAAAATGACTGTGAATTTATAATTTGAAGTCAAATAAGGCATAATTGTGAATATTTTTCTGTAGATGGTGAGAATGAAAATCATATTGCATAGCAGCACTTTCCCAACTTCAAAAACACTCAAAAACTTATAATACAGAAAACCTAGTCAATCCAAACAAAATCTATAAAAATAAAGTGTAGCAGATAGAGGAGAAGAAGGAAAAAGAAAATGTTGGAGGATGCAGAAAGGAGGGACAGAGAGAAATAAGATGATGTAAGAAGATAAAATATTTGCAAAATATGGAACATAAACACCAGGCACAGAAATATCAATATTTATTTTTGGCAAATGTCACAATGAAAACATCAACTATTATAGTAAAATAAAATAAAAGTAAAGCATTTTATAACATAGGTGATTACTACAACTCTTGTATTCCTGTACTCATGTTCATGCAAACAATAATAAGTAATCTCAGTGGGCTTCCTACACACAGAAAAAGACATGAAAATAGGGCATAGCTTATTGAATTATTGAATATTGGGAAGGAATATTCAAGAGGGAGAGGAAGAATGATGAGAGGGTTTACTTGGGAGTAAAGAACCAAATATTCATTACTTACAAGTACTAAATTGTCAATTGATTATATTAATATATTTTAAAATTGTGCACACACAGTGATGTGTGTTAATAGTGACAGTCAGTGTTGTACAATATATGTGATAGTAGTCTCAATGTCTATAATATAGTTGAGCTGAAAAATTGCATACTTCTACTGACAATGTAGCTCCTCTAATAACATAAAGCTACATATTACTTTCATGTCTCTGGTGATGCTAATGAAAACAAGGTATTTCCCTATCAATTTTATTATAAATTATAATATTTGATGAACAAGGGGAACAAAAATAACCATTTAAATTGCTTTTCCAATTAAAAGAAAATCAGCCCTGAATTTGCAGTTTATTTAAATGCAAGGTATTAATGTCGTATACTATGCATTCTGGAAAAAGAATTATGTATACAGAGAAGATATTGTTAACATATTATGTGTATCATTATAATATTTATACATGATTTATTATTATGTAAAATGTATTTAATTGGTGTAGGAGGTCTTTCTGTCTATGCATTGCTTTTATTGGTTAGTGAATAAAGAACTTCTTTGAGGCTATGGCAGGGATGAGCAGAACTAGGTGGGAAAAGCTATGCTATATCCTGAGAGAAAGAAGGGTGGAGTCAGAGAGAAGCCATGGACCCACCAGAGACAGGTGCTGAGAACATCGCCCAGTAAGGCACAGCCATATGGCTATACACAGATTAATAGAGATTGGTTAGTTTAGGATATGAATTAGCCAGGAATATACATAAGCTATTACTTATACTATTGCTTATACTTAAGCAAATAGTATTGCAAATAATATAGTTTCTGTGTGACTATTTCAGATCTAAGTGGCTGGGAGCAAACAAGCAAACTCTTTGCTACAAATTGGAGCTCACGTGACCAACTAAAATCCACTTAAAACCTGAGAGAGCTTGAAAAAATTTCTAGACTCTAAAAAACAAACTTTAACAGCACTTTTTTTCTGGGCTTTGCTCACTGGTGGCATGCTGTAGCTTTTACACACTCAGCTTTAACAGCTGCATAGTTTCAAAATGGCAGCTTCCCAGCCATGGACCATGCTGCTAGCATGAACTCTGAATCTATCAGGAAAATGAGCATTTGGATGGGGTTAGTGAGCAGCATGCTGCAGCTTGATTGGTAACAACATGGCCCGGCTGTGTACTTGGAAGCATGCTCAGCTCAGAGGCACAGGCAACTTAGCCATGTTGGACTGGGCAGGGCAAGCAGAAAATACCATATATACCATAGTGATGGCACAGCTTAAGTTTTAAGAAGCGCTTAGCATTTTAAAAAGTGCTCTTAGACAGTAAAGAATTACAGATATGCAATAAAGACAAATCCAGATGAGTCATAGTGTTGGATAGATGTACATAGGCTTGAAAAAGAGAAGAAAAAGAGTATAGAGAGTTATAAAATAAAGTTATTGCTTAAAATAGGGTAAAGTCTTTAAAGAGAAAAGTACAGATAGTCATAGATTAAAAGGAGTAAAGAAAAATAAGCTGTGTAAAAATGGAAAATTTAAAGAGAATTGTTGTAATTAGGGAAGAGAGGTGCGTGTTGTTTGTTCCCCGCACCCAGCTTCCAAGCCCCCAGCCACAGGCCCTCTCAGTGGCTGGCTGGCCGCCTGCACCCGAAATAACCACGTGAGGACGGTATTCATTTAAACTCTGCCTGGCTTATTATCACTAGCTTTTTCCGGGCTAGCCCTCACCTCATAAATCAACCCATTATAAAAGTCTGTAAGTCACCACGTGGTGACGTACAGGAAAGGTCTAACCTGCATCCATCTGTGACGGTGGCTCGTGGCGTCTGGTTCACTTCCTTTCTTCTCCTCCCAGAACTTCCGTTCTGTCTACTCCGCCCACCTAAGGGCTGACTTAACTATAAGCCAGGCAGCTCTTTATTTAACCAATCAAAGCACAGAAATACAGGTGGACCCTCCCACAGAGAATCTGGATTATGTATAATATTGTGTTATCTTTGAATCTTTTGATTGTGAATGAGCTAAATACAGAGAGAAATTTCATTGCATGGGCTTCTAAGCTAAACCAGCATGTATATTATGAAGGTATAATGGCTTGCAATTTTGGGTGAAAGGATATGTTGCTTTGGAAAAGAGGCTCATCTATTGTTTCCACAGATAATGAGAATCTGTGTATTGCTTCCAGTTTGCTGTGGTTTGAAGGAACAAGACTCTTTTATAAAGGTTGCCATCAACTTGCCCAAAAATTACTATGGTAAAAATTATCAGGATACAGTATGGAGAAAAGTACTTCCATATTTTCAAATATTGTCTATAAATATGTGTTTGCATTTAAGGGGGATATTATATAGATATGAATAATTTGCATTAGTATGAATCTTGGTTTATTGATACAAATTTAAGGTCAATTTTGTTTTATGTATATGTACTTCTGATATTGATTAAGGAATTGTTTTTGTGTAGTTCATTTAAAAATGTAATGTATAATTAAGAAATATATGTTAATAGATACTCATCTATAATAGTTTAGCTTTTAGTCATGTTACTTAAATTTTCTAGATTTATAGTGATATATTTCTGTTAGATAGGTATTCTTCAAATCTTTCAGATACCTTCAGAATATGACATTTAAAATGTCTTAATGACTTAGGACCTTTCATTACAATGAGACACTTCTGTTCCTAACAGCACAAGCTACTTCAAGAAGAAGATGGAGATCAAAGAGTCTCCTTATAGGGTTGGTTAGTCATTTGGGCAAGAAACTGCCCTTGCCTAGACTCTTTGATAAATTGGGCATGCAGGACCCATAGAGAAATGACTGCTGAATTTGCCTAAAGGTGAGACAGTTCTTCGGGGTTCCTGCTATATAAAAGAGTCTACCAAACATTCTGTAGGACACAGAAGAAAGTTACTTACAAACTGCCAATATAGGTGAAACAGTCTTTAAAGTTTCTTGTTTCATAGAAAAGTGTCCTGGATAAAATGGGCCAGTAGGCTGAAGATGGATTACCCAATGGTACAGAAGAACTTTGGGTGACTGTCCAGGTAACAAGATGTCTCTGTCAATTCTAGAGTTTTGTAAGTTTGTAGGCACATATTTCTTCATAATATGGCAGCCAGGCTCTAAAGTCATAGTTAATACCTGAGGTGGTCACATACCCTTCCAGACAGGCTGTTATTTCCCTAAAAAAGTCAAGATGTTGCTCTACTTCTCCTTTGTAACTTGGAGGATGCCTGAAAAGAGGTGCTAATTCAGTCTATGTGACAGAGCTAGCATACAGAGCAGGAAGACGTAACAGCAAGCATAGGTAGATGTGGATATGACTAAAAGCCATTCACCTGGTTACCTAGGAAACAGTTAACGTTTTGGTATAAAGGCTGTTTGAAGAATAAATGAGAAGAAAATTTTCAGAATGTAAACTCAGAATTTCATGACGGATCACTAAAAATTTCCCTCCTGATAAAGTCATGTGAGTTGGGTCTTTCTTCCTGTGCCTCCACATTGGTCCAGAGAAATAATTTATGGTACACACTGCCATTGGACCATGACATAATGGCACCCAACATAGGGCTGATCTCTAAGTGCCAAAAATATGAAAAAATGACCAAATGTACAAAGAAATATCAAAAACACACAAAAATAAATTTCACCACAGATGGATATATGAAAATTTCCCTCCTGATAAAGCCATGTGAGTTGTGTCACTATTCCTGTGCCTCCCCGCTGGTCCAAAAAATAATTTATGGTCTGGGCAGTCACTGGGCCACAACAGAAGTTGTTTACAATGCACTTCCTGTTTACTTAGGTAATACTATTTCCTTCTGGAGTCTTTGATGGAGGTGAAGAATTTATAGTTATAGATTTCCTTGGTTATGATAAAAGATAAAGTAGATAAAAATATTTTAACTGTACTTCTTGCTTGATAACTATTTTGTTATAATTAGTTTTACTATGCTAAAGTTAAGGCCATTCCTTTTTTTTAAAACAGAAAAGGGGAAATCGTGTGGAAGGTCCTTCTATGTGTTGATTTTGTTGGTTAATGAATAAAAGACTGCTTTGAGCCTATGGCAGGGAAGAACAAAACTAGGCAGGGAAAGCTAGGCTGTATGCTGGGAGAAAGAAGGGTGGAAATCCATGGAGCTGCCAGAGATAGATGCTAGGAACTTTACCTGGTAAGCCACAGTCATGTGGGAATACAAGGATTAATGGAGATGGGTTAAATTAAGATATAAGAGTTAACCAATAAGAAACTAGAGCGAATGGGCCAAGCAATGATTTAATTAATACAGTTTCTGTGTGATTATTTTGGGTCTAAGCTAGCTGTGCAGCTGGGAACAAACAAGCAGCCTCCCTTCTCCAACATTTAATATGTGGTATTAAAGAATGAATCAGATAGTCTTCTAAGTACAGGCATAGATTCTTAAAACGAATATTATAGAGGTACAATGCACTCACAGAAAATTGTATAGATTTAGATTTTAAAGTGTTAGAGGAATATTTATAAATATACATATGTATTTAACCACTGCTACAATAGTGATAATATTTCTGTGAAAAAGTACAAAAAGCTTCATCAAGTTTCTCATTCACAAGCTTTATTATTCCTGGATGTAGGCAACCATGGCTCTGATTTTAACATCAAAGCCAAATTTTTTAAGTATTTGACTTCTTATGAATAAAATCTGACAATATAAGCTTTTAGCATCAATTTCAATTCTCCAAACATGTGTGTGAAGTTCACCCAGCTTTTGCATGAATCAGATGTTAAGTACAGAATATATAGCATACAAAATGCATTATATAGATGGACTACAATGTATTTATTCATTTACCTAATAAATACATCTATATTGTTTACAATTTGTGTTACAAGAAAGTTGCTAAGAATATTTATGTACAAGTGTCTGAGTCAGTACTTTGTTTTTATTTTCTTTCTAAGGAATGGAAATATTGGAAATGAATGTCAAATCTACAAATATATAATTCAATATAAGTTCATAGGTAACTACACATGGTATTATCAAAAATTCTATACACAAGCTGATTATAATGCATCTTCTTCACTGCCAGTTAGGAAAGAATTATACTGTATAGCAATAAGAAAAGAAGATAAAATACCCTATTGTATATATCTAGTGGTGAATTATCAGCTAATTTGTTGGTGGCCATGATAAAACAAAGAAATAAAGGAAATGAAAATAATTCACAATTATCTTTTGTTTTCTCTTTCCCACCTATAAGGAAAATGTTTCTCCTATTCTTTAACATCTAGACATACATTTATCCAGTTTTAGTTATGTATAACTTGCACTAATTACCCCTTCTGATTCCTTAACTCTTCAGCTTTTGAAAACATTACCATCAGATTCCTTTGTTCATGATTTTAGACTTAAATTGAGTCATAGTCCTGGCATTCCTTTTGTGCGGGACAATTCTGTCAATCATGTTTTAAATAAACGCTGATTGGACAGGCAAGAAGTATAGGTGGGAAAACCAGACAGGAAGTAGAGGTGGAGCAAGGAGAACAGGAGAAATTGGGGAGCAGGAAGCTTCCCTGGCATTCCTG
>JAQHUG010000100.1:4294625-4311583 GCA_028555095.1 Dicrostonyx torquatus
CCAATGATAATGTCACCGGGACCTAGCTCTTCTGCATGTATTGGCTATTTGGGAACTTATTCTATATGGATGCGCATCTTCCTAGACAGAGATGGAGGGGGAAGGGTCTTGGCTTCCCATAGGACAGGGTTTCCCGCCCCATCTTAAGGAAGCAGGGGGAGGGTAGTGGGGTAGTGGGTGAGCGGGAGGGCTGGGAACAAGGGGAGTAAATGTAAATTTTTCTTTTAACAATTAAAAAAAAAGAAAGAAATAGAAAGTCCTCATGAATGGAGCTGCTATTATGCTTTATTTCATGTATAGATTATAAAAAATGCTGTAAGTAGGGACAATTGTTTTTATAAATTATGTAGAAATTAATGTATCACAGCAATAAAATAAAAAAGAAGGGAAAATGAGAATTAACTTTGAACACATTGGAACAGGAGACCTCTTCCTAAATAAACATCAGTAGCACAGACACTGAGATCAACAATTAATAAACGGGACCTCCTAAAACATACCACAAGGACATTTGCTCAAGTGTGCTCATAGCTGCATTATTCACAATGACCAGAACCTGAAAACAACCTAGATACACATCAAACAATGAATGGGTAAAGAAAATGTGGTGCATTTACACAATGGATTTTACATAATTTATACTCTGGATTTTAAAATAAATGACATCTTGAAATTTGCATGCAAGTGGATGGAACTAGAAAAAAGGAATGTTCTGAAATCAGATCCAGAAAGACAAACACAGTGTGTACTTACTCATAAGTAGATTATTAGATGTAAAGCAAAGAATTACCAGGCTACAATCCACAACCCCATAGAAATTATGTAAAAAGGGGACCCTGAGAGGGATACACATGGAGGTCCCCCCAAAAGAGACATAGTTAAGAACTCCGGAGTAAAGTGGGAGTTGGGGGAGTAAGAAGGGACAGGATGGGGAATGGGAACATAAGGGATCTAGTTGGCTGATCTTAGGGAGGGACAGATGCGGAGAGAAATGAAAGCAGTATCTTGATAAGGGAGCCATTATGGGTTTAGGGAGAAACTTGGTGCCAGTGAAATGCTCAGGAATCCACAAGGCTAACCCCAGCTAAAACTCATAGCAATAGTGGAGAGGGTATCTGAAAGGGTCTTCCCCTATAACCAGATTAATGGCTACCCTAACTGTAATCATAGAACCTACATCCAGGAACTGATGGAAGCAGATGCAGTGACTCATAGCCCAGCCCTGGAATGAGCTCTTGGAGTTCAGTTGAAGAGAGATCATATGAGCAAGGGTGTCGAATATCATGATGGGGAAAACCACAGAGACTGTTGACCATAGCTTCTTGTAGTTCATTGACTTTGGAATGACAGGTGAAGAACCCGCATGGGACAAAACCAAGCCCTCTGAATGTTGGTGACAGTTATGTGACTTGGTATTTGGTGGGGGTCTGGCAAGGTCTGGCAATGAGACCAGGAATTATCTAAGTTGCATAAACTGACTTTTCAGAGTCCATTCCCTATGGTAGGATACCTTGCTCAGACTTGATACAGGGGGGAAGGGATGGCTCCTGCCTTAACTTGGTATTTCCAGACTTTGTTGAGTCTCCAAGGGAGCCCTTACCCATCTGAGGGTGAAAGTGGAGCAAAAATTGGGGAGGGGGAAGAGGTGAGAAGGGGCAGGTGGAGGAACTGAGTAAGCATGTAAAATAAAAATAAATTTAAATAAAAATAACAATATTCCAAAGTGTTAATGTGGAATGATTTCCTAGAGATATGGTATATAAGAAGAACAAGGTGGAGATAATCAATCTAATAAATTCTCACATATGTAAAAGGAAATAAATATATATTATTATTGATGTATTTATCATAAAAGTGTATAAAATGCTTTTTCTTGCCTAAACAAAATAATTGAAGATTAAATGCATAGTCATAGTTTATATGTAAAGACTTGCTTACAAACACCTTCCAGTAAGGATAAATTAAAGCTAAGCATAGTTACTGTTTATATATGTCTATAAAATCATAAATTTCCTGTAAAAGGATTAATACTAGACTTCAAACAATAATTATATCCAGATAGTACTTACTGGGTGTCAAATAGAAGAAAAATAAATAATGATATTTTTCACTATCTTTTTCCACCTTTCAGATTTAGTATAAGATGCATGATGCATCATTTGCCATGAAAATGTGTTAAATGTGAAAGCTTGTGGGCAAAACCAAATGTGACATATTTCCTTTGCTTTGGCTCCAGGTCCTGACT
The DNA here is from genome assembly GCA_028555095.1 of Dicrostonyx torquatus. NCBI lineage: Eukaryota > Metazoa > Chordata > Mammalia > Rodentia > Cricetidae > Dicrostonyx > Dicrostonyx torquatus. Next base: position 4,296,871 of record JAQHUG010000100.1, read on the forward strand.
AAAGATTTTAATTAGTGTTGTTTATTTTATGCAGCACATCAGCTAAAAAACAGTTGAAATTGTTTTCTTACTCCTGATTTTTACAAAAGGATGATAATTATGTTTGTGACTAATATTGATATCCAATATATTAAATATTTCAATATTTAGTTTTAGATCACTTTAAAGTACAGGTATAAGCTGTTCATTCTTTTTGCAAAAGTTCATTATTACCTTAGGTCTTCATTTCACAAGACAGTGCAAATTTTCTGAAGCCCTTCTTTAAGACAATTGTTAAAAGTTTATGCTCACAACAATCTTAAGTTATGACTCTATCTCTCTTTAGCATTTGGTCTTACACCATTTTTTTCCTAACCCTGTTTGTTTCTAATGAGTTCTTAAATAATTTTAAATTGTAAAGACTGTGAATTCATTAAAGTGCAGTTTCATAAGTGTTAAATATTACCCTTAGTGCTAGAAAATGATGATTTTTTTCTAATCTGCATCCTTCAATGAAGCTAAAGTGGGGAAGATCCCATTGCACATCTATGTCAATGAATGATTCAAAAAAACTATGTATTTTTAAAAATAAGTTATGTAGCTAATCAGTACAGGCTGACTGGTGTAAATACTTGGGAATCATTTCTCTGTGTTACACAAGTTTACTTTAGTAGATAAGAATGTTTTAAAATTTTGATGATTTAATCTATACCATATATGACAAATGCTATGTTTATGATTTGCAATAAAATTTGAATATTTTTAAAATAGAGCAAATATTTCATCACCTCAGACATTAAAATGGACTAATATGCTTCAATAGAGAAATATATTTTCAATTAATTATAAAAGTAGCAAAATTTGTATTTACAGGTTTAAATTGAAACATTTTCATTTCAATATTCATCTTAAAATTTCCCTTTTTGGTGATACTTTAATATTCTTCATTCCTTTCTTTACAGTATTTTTCAAATGCATTTTACAATGAGGAAAATCTCAATGCTTTTTCCTCTTGGAGATTCTTCAGAAACATGCAATTTTCCTTTTTCTTCCTCTTCAAATACTCCTTAGAACATTCTAAGAAGTACTTCTACCAATTGGCACCTAACAAAAGTGGTTTAAAACACATGGACCAATCCTAAAGAAAATGAATGTAATGAAATGCAAGAGTTTTAGGTGCAATTTGGAGATTTACCTTAGAATTTTGGTCTCCACATGAAAGTAATGATCACAAAAGAATTTCTCTCTCATAGCTCCCATTGTAACAAATATAGTACTTATTTTTAAAAGGCAAAGATTATAGAAACTTATATTTTTATGTTGGAAGCCTGGATATGATAAATACAAATAAGAAAGACATCTCTGAAAACTGATGGAACTGATTTTAAAAAAGGGTTTCTTATGCCTGTTTTAATAACAGAGAGCCATATATTGATTGAAACTGAGCAATATATTTAATATGTCATGAAAATAGTTGTTTAAATGCTTTTCTCTGGGTATGTTTCTGAACAATATTCATTTTATACACTCTATCTTTCAATTCTATATGTCACATTCAGAATTCACTCAATTATTTTTCCTCATGACTGTCCAAATGAATTAGTAACTTCCTTACTTGAAAATGAACTAGTTCTGGAAAAGTGCACCATTAACTCTTGGAAAAATTACTTTGAAAACTTAGTAAAAAAATCCAATTTATTCACCAACAGGTTTCAAATTTGTTTAAGAAACATATTGAACAAGTCAATAACCTTCTGATCATAATAGATAAATAGGATTTCCTTTATTTTCTAGTTTAATGTAATATCAGTTATTTCAAAATCTGTGTGGTCCATGGACATCTGAGTGCTTCAAACTTTAATGGATTTTAATTTCAAATTTTCTCCAGAGTTATTATGCAGCTGCACTTCTGCCCACACTTCATTATCTCCCACAGCTCTTTAAAAATATTCAAACCAAATTTACTGATAAACAATCCCTATCCAAGCTTCATTTCATTTATTTTAATACAAACTATGGACATTAAACTCTAGCTACTAAATTTTTTGAAAAGCAATTGAATGATAAATTTTCAATATTATAGTATGTTTATGTTCCCTGGAATAATATAAATTTGGAGCAATGTGCTCTTTCACCAACAGAGTAAAACATTTAATTATTCATGAAATGGTCAATATGATTCTAAATTTCATCTGTAATAACAAACATATGAGACAACTCAGAAAATTAGATGAAACTAAAGAAATTGAAAAAGAATTTCCTCTTCAGATTAATACAATGAAAACCACAACATCATGTGGGATTCCTCTTTGTATGCTGTAAATACCATTGATGAATAAAGAAACTATCTTGGCCTATTGATAGGGCAGAAGTTAGGTAGGCATGGAAAACAAAAACTGAATGATAGGAGAAAGGAGGCAGAGTCAGAGAGAAGCCATGGAACCCCACCAGAGACAGATGCCAGACTTTACACAGTAAGCCACAGCCACATGGCAACATACAGGTTACTAGAAATAGGTTAAATTAAGATGTAAGAGTTAGCCAATAAGAAGCTACATCTAATGGGCCAAGCAGTGTTTTAATTAATACAGTTGGAGTGTGATTATTTTGGCACTGGGTGGCTGGGAATGACCAAGCAGCACTACTCCAACAGGGTTAGAAAATAAGAAGCTTGAGCTAGTGGGCCAAGCAATAATTTAATTAGTCCAGTTTCTGTGTGATTATTTTGTTTCTGGGTGGCTAAGATGAACAAGCGTCCTCTTCCAACAAATTGGCATGCCAACATGGTTAACTAAATCCACATAAAGCCTGAGAAAGCTTAAAAAGTAATCCTAGACACAAAAAATCAGAGTTAAGCATGGTTTGGTAGCAACATTTTCTTGGGTTTGCTGTTTGCTAGAATCCACCAGAGGCATGACTCCTTTAAGAGAGGTTTTCCTGATTCAGCAGTAGCAGAAAAAAAGCCATACCACTTTGAAATACAGGTTGTCTGGCTTCTTCTGCCAGTGCAAATGCTGATTCTTTCTGGAGGTCTGGCTATTGAGTATTTAAACGCGGTTTGTGAGCAGTGTTGCAACTTGCTTAATGGCTCTACATAGTGGTGTGGGAGAATTGTCTGTATTCTGTCAATCATGTTTTAAATTAATGCTAATTGGCCAGGCAGGAAGTATAGGAGGGAAAACCAGACAGGAAGTAGAGGTGGCATAAGGAGGACAGGGAAGAAGGAAGCTCTTCCGGCATTCCTGTGCAGACCACCAAGGAGGCAACATGTAAGCTGCCCAGCTGAGAAAAGGTACCGAGCCATGTGGCTAACATAGATGGGGTAATATAAGTTATAAGAGCTATTAAGAAGCCTGAGATAATGGGCAATCAGTTAATAACCTAATATAGCCTCTCTGTGTGATTTTATTTGGGGCTTGCCGGCTGTGGGGTACCAGGCAGACAGAAACCCCAACAAGCAGGACCCTCGTGTTACAACATAGACCCACTGCATGCTTGGAACTGGGACAGTGTGCATGGTTCAGAGGCAGTGAATGGATCTCCTTTGCCATGTCTGACTGGGCAAATTAAGCAGGCAGTGCCATATTTGACCTAGTATGATGCAGCTTAAGTTGATAAGCATCGCTTAGCATTTTAAGGTGCACTCTTGGACATAAATGAATTACAGATGCACAATTAGACAGATTCAGACATAAAAGACTCTAAATGAGACAAAGTGTTTAAAAAATGTTTGTAGGCTTGGAAGAGAAATAAAGTGTAGAGAGTTAGAAAAAGAAATAAATCATTAAAAATAGAGCAAAATCTTTAAAGAGACAGAGTAAGACACTTAGAGATTAAAAGGAGTAAAAAAATAAGCCACATAAAGATTAAAAACTCACAGAGTCTGGAATATGTATATTATTGAGTTTTCTTTGAATTTTTTGACTGTGAAGGAGCTATGTACAGGGAAATATTTCATTGTATGGGCTGCTAATATAAACCAGCACATATGTTCTAAAGGTGTTATATCTTCAAAATATAGGTCTAAGGATATGTTGCTTTTGAAAAGAGGTTCTTCTTTTGTTTCCATAGGAAAAGAACCTTTGGATTGCTTCCAGACTAATATGGATTGAATGACCAAGAGCCCCTGAAAGGCTGCCAAGAATATCCCCCAAAAATCACTTCATTCAACTACTTACTGAGATGAAACTAGTACACAGGATATACCATGAAAGATTTGAATAACAGTGCCCAAAAATCAGCAGGTAGTAGGCTAGAGAACTACTATCTAATTTTCCAAATATTGTTTATAAATGTTTCTTTACATTTAAAGTGAGATGTGCTATAGAGGTTTGCATTTGTATGGATCTTGATTTATTGATACAAATTTAAGCTTAATTTTGTTATATTGTGTATATGTATATTTCTGTTCTTGATTAAGGTATTGTACTTGTGTAGTTCATTTAAAAATGTAATGTATAATTAAGAAATATAAGTTAATAGAGAGTAATCTGTAATAGTCAAGTTATAATCATGTTAGTTAGATATTCTAGATGTACAGAGATATATTTCAGTTAGATAGGTATTCTTCAAACCTTTCAAAGACTACAGAATAAGTTTTTTAAAATGTTTAAGAACTTAGGACTTTTCATGACAATGAGACACATCTGCTTCTGGCAATACTAATTACTTCAAGAGGATGATGGGCATTGAAGAAGCTCCTTATGGAGTTTGCTAGCAATATGGCAAGAACTGCTCTTACCTGGACTTCTTGATGAACTGGACATGCAGGAAAATGACATCATAAAAATGACTGCTGTACTTGCCTAAATGTGAGATGATCCTTTGGGGTTCCTTCTTCATGAGTGATTCTGGTAGACATTCTGCAAAACAACGAAAAATGTGATGGACAAACTACCAATATAGGTGGAACTGTCTTTCAAATTTCCTGCTTCATGGAAAAGCCTGCTGAATACTATAGGCCTGTGGGCTGAGGATTAGATGCCACAATGATACAGAAGAACTTTGGGTGACTGTCCAGGCAGTGAGATGTCTCTGTTAATTCTAAGTTGCTTACAATGTACTTCCTGTTTACTTAGATAATATTATATCCTTCTGAAGTCTCTGATGGAGTTGAAGAATTTACAGTTATAGTTATAGTTTTCCTTAGTTATGATAAAATATAAAGTAGATATAAATATTGTAATTGTAATTCTTGTTTGATACATGTTTTGTTATATGTAATTTTACTTTGTGAAAATGAAAGCCTTTCTTTTTGTTTAAACAGAAAAGGGGAAGTGATGTGAGATTCCCCTCTGTATGCTGTGAATACCACTGGTGAATAAAGAAACTGCCTTGGCCTGTTGATCGTGTAGAACTTAGGTAGGCATGAAAAACAAAACTGAATAATGGGAGAAAGGAGGCAGAGTCAGAAAGAAGTCATGTAGCTGTTGTAAGAGATGTGGGCTGTGTTCCTAACACCTGAGAGGAGTGCGGGCCCTTTTATTCCATCCTGCTCCCACCTGGCTCCTGGCTGTCAGGCTAGCTTACATTTGAAATAATTACACACAAACTATATTCATATAAATACTGCCTGGCCCATTAGTTTTAACCTCTTATACATATTAGATTAAACCATATCTAGTAATCTGTGTATCACCACGTGTCGTGGCTTACCGGCATGAGTCTAACCTACGTCCGTCTCGGGTAGGAGCATCATGGCATCTGCACCTGTGCCTTCTTTCTCATTGGCTTCTGTTCTCTCTACTCCACCCACCTAAGGGCTGCCTTATCCTACAGGCCAGGCAGTCTATTTATTTGACCAATGAAAGCACAGAAATACAGAAGGACCCTCCTACACCTTGGCATCCACGTGAAAGCCTGAGAAAGCTTGGGAAAGAATAGAGTAAAGCATGTTTTCTTAGCAGCAGCAATTTCTCATGTCTGCTCTGCTCGCTAGTGGCAAGTAAGTGCTCTCATCCAAGAGAGGCTTCCTGACTCAACTTTAGCTGCAAAACCCTGCAGCTCTTTAAGAGGTCCTGCCACAAAACACTTAAATAGTATTGATAAAAAGCTGACTTCATGCTCTTTGGTTTTCAGATGTGGCAGGAAAAAAGCTACACTGGGCCATCCTGTCAGGGCAAACTCTGACTCTTTCAGGCAGGTGGTCTGGACAGGGAACATTTGAATGTGGTCTGTGAGCAGAATACTGCAGCTTGCTTGCTGGCAGGGACATTGAAATGACATAGAGTTATGGCATTAAACATGACTACAGCAGGTGCCTCCGCCATGAGGCTGGAATTGCAGAAAGCTAAGGAATAGGCTTGATCTAGCCATCAGAGCCACGGCTTTAATCTTCTCCATATTCCTTAGCAAATTAAAGGCCCATGTGGTCAGAAAAAGAGAGATATAGAGTAAAGAGAGATTCAAAGGGAATAAAACCCTCTAAATGTTTTACTATGTGTTAAAAATATATGCAAACAAAAGGTTAAAGTTCTTAATGGGGAGGGGGAGAGAGAGTAATTGGGTGTGGTGGTACACATCTTTAATCCCAATGCCTGGGAGGCAGAGGCAGACTGACTTCTGTGACTTCAAGGTGTGGTAGCACACACCTTTAATCCCAGCACTGGGGAGACAGAGGCAGGCAGATCTCAGTGAGTTCAAGGACAGCCTGGTCTACAGAGTGAGTTCCAGGACAAAGATATACAGAGAACTTGTCTCAAAAAGCCAAAAATTAAAAATAAAAGAAAGAGAGTTTAAAATAAAGCTACATAAAGATGGAAAATCCAGAGAGAATCTTGATATTTTATGCTATTATGCTCTCTTTGAATTATTTGAATGCTATGGAAGGAACAACAGTTGCTAAAAGACTTTTGTTTGTAAATGCTTCTGAATTAACCCAAGGAAGATATTTTGAAAATACCTTGACTTTAAAATTGAAGTCAAAAGATATGTTACTTCAGAGAAGAGATTTTGCTTTTGTTTCCACAGGAAATGAGAGGCTGTGGATTCATTCTGAATTAAGAAAACTCAGGTTTCATCAAGGAAGGCCACCTGAGAAGTCTCCAGTAGAAACAGATGGCTCAGATGTCTGAGTTCTACATGCATAACAGATTCTAGATGCTGCCTGAGATGATGAAGACTCACAGGATACTCCAGTTAGGACTTGATCATAACTCTAAATTTTCTTTAGGTCCCCATAAGATTATCAGCACCCCCAACCAGAAGTAGCCAGGAATACTATGCCCACATTCCCAAAAAATAGACTATGGATATTTTCAATTGTTTAAAAAAATGAGGGGGGAGGAGAGATTGTGGGGAACAATTCTGTATTCTGTCAATCATGTTTTGTATAAATGCTGATTGGCCAGGCAGGGAATATAGGTGGGAAAACCAGACAGGAAGTAGAGTTGAGAACAGGAGAATTCTGGGAAGCAGGAAGCTCCCTTGGCATTCCTGTGCAGGTCATTGAAGAGGCAGGTTGTGTTCCTGTCCCAGCTGAGGAAAGGTACCAGCCATGTGGCTAAGAATCATGGGTTAATATAAGTTACAAGAGCTAGTAAGAACACTGAGCTAATGGGCCAATCAGTTTATAACCTAATGTAGACTCTCTTTGTGATTTTCTTTGGGGCTTGCCTGCTGTGGGGTACCGGGTGGTACAGAAACCCCAACAAGCAGGACCCTCATGTTACATGTAGCCCCAGTGGAGATAGATGCTGAAACTTTACCCAGTAAGTCACTGCCATGTGGTGATACACAGATTCATGGAGAGAAGTTAAATTAATATGTAAGAGTTTGGCAATAAGAAGCTAGAGCTAATGGCCCAAGCAGTAATTTGATTAGTACAGTTTCTATGTGATTATTTTCCTTCTTGGAGGCCAGAATGAACAAGTAGCCTCCTTCAATAATAACAATCAAAAAATATGAAATAATCACTGGAAAAATAATATAATAAAATTAATAAGCTAATAAAAGATGTACATCAGACAAATAAGGATAAATATCAGAAAAATATATATAGGAAGAGCCAAAATAATATGAAGAAAATGTCTTAAATGAGAAGCAATAGTTCCATACTATACAAAATGTGATACTTGTTTCATTAATAAGTATCACTATCAGGAAAGTAAAAAAAAAAATCAAAAAGATTTTATACAGTGCTTGCATAGGAAATATTCTCATATAGGTTTGATAAGTATATACATAGACACATTCCTAGGTACTATTTGTATTGTCAATTTCCTTGATCTAGCATCACATTCCTAGGAATTACATCAAGATATATGTTTATATATGTTTTTGGTAAATTTACAATAGTGCAATGTCACAAATCATATTAAATACACACTAAAATAAGATTAGTAAAATAAAGTTTGTTTTATTTTGCAGAAGAATAAGCAATAAAGTAAAATTAGTAATGTACAAGTTAGAAGGATCAGATTTTTATTCTTATTATTTTCCATTTATTAAAAAAGTCTGTTCTCATACAATATAATCTGAATAATGTTTCCCTCTATCTACTTGTCCCAGCTCTTGTCCATGTACTCTCCAATCCACATGCAGTCCCCTTCTGCCTCTCATTAGATAAGAACAGACTTCAAGGAGATAATAATAAAGCATAACAAAATAAAATATAATAAGATAAACAAAAACCATCATCTCAAGACAAGCCACCAGAAAAATAAAAGCTCCCCAAGAGAAGGCACAAAAATTATAGATCCACTCATTTACACATTCAGGAGTTCCTCAAAACTACTAAGCTGAGGACCTATAAATTAGAATTTTTAATAGCATGAAATATAACACAAAAGACTTATCTTAAAAAGACTGAATAAGATAACTATAAATTTTTTTAGAAAACACTCAGCAATATAAACAAACACAGAAGAACATGCAACATAACATACATAGAATTCTAATATTTGTACTGGATTGATATTGACCCTCTTAAGGGAACATAGCATTAAGTAAAAGAGAAAACTGAACAAAATGAGAGATATAGGTTTTCTGCCACAGTAGAGAAGACTTGTGTACAATGAACCTACATAGAAGTCTTTGTATAAAGCTCAACAGTCATGAAATCAAGACTCTTGGTTTGAAAAACCCACAGAGAACACATTTAAGTCCAATGCAATTATTCACTCAGCAAAATTTTGAATGTGAGAAATTCTACATGAAAAATTCTGCTTTTCTTAAAAACAAATTGTAGCAACAAGCAAAAATGAAAGGAAAACAATAAAATATTAGCACTGAATCAAATATACATAATGAAGTAATGAGTGAAACATTTCAAGTACATTAAATTAATATAAGATATTTGTATGGAAATGATTATAAACAAAGATGGTTACATATAGAAATATATTAATACTGGTAGATTTAAACTCAATTGTATTGATAATTGTATTAAATCTGAATTGTCTAAACACAGATATTAAAATAATGTTTATCAGAAACTTTGAACAAGATTCTTCTCTTTCATATTCACAAAAGTGCATATTAAATCTAAAGAGACAAATAAATATTGGGGAAATAAACTAATATTAAACTACTACCCAAGATAACAAAAGACTGACTGTAACACAAATTCTAATTGGTCTTAATAAATAAAACTCGGTGTCAGACATTAGACAGTGAAAGCTGAGGGATCAGATAAGCAGTGTGGCCAGCCACTAGAGAGGCATTTTACTTCTACCAATGCTCAGACAGAAGGGGTGGTCCTGTCTTCAGACTGTCTTCTCTGTCTGCATGCTTATACTGCATGGGTGATCTGCAATTGTCTCCACCAAACCTCAGATAGCAATGAACTTCTGTTTCCTCTTGCCTTATATTACTCTCTCTGCTCAGCCATATCACTCATTCATCCACCTCCCTAGTGCTGGGAATAAAGATGTGGGACTACAAGTATTGGAATCATCTTTTGTGTCAACTCTGGTTCTCTTTTAGACAGATTTAATCTTGTATAGTTTAGGGTAGCCTTGAACTAACAGAGAGTCCTGTTTTTAGAGGTATGTGCCACCACTCCCTGGTCACCAGTGTTTTTGCTCTGCACTCTGATCTTCAGGCAAAAATCAGTTCTTAAAATACAAACAAAATATCACTACAACTGACTACACTAACATCAGAACAAGTATACAGTAAAATTCTATAGAAGGAATACTAGCAGAGATAAAGAATAATGCAACTGTCTCATTACTAAATTATAATTTGAGTAGGAAGGCATAGCATAGCATATTAACTATGTATCACAAAATATAGCTGGTGTGGGAGAACAATTCTATATCTGTCAATTATGTTTTAAATAAACACTGATTGGTCGGTAGCCAGGCAGGAAGTATAGGTGGGAAAACCAGACAGGAAGTAGAGGTGGCACAATGAGAACAGGAGAATTCTGGGAAGAAGGAAGCCTATTACTCCCAGTCCCACCCAGATACTGAAGAAACAGGAGTGACCTGCCCTGCTGAAAAAGGTAGTGAGCCATGTGGCTAACATATACTAGAACAATGGGCTGGTATCCATTATAAGAGCTAATACAAAGTCTGAGCTAATGAGCCAATAAGTTTATAAGTTATGTAGACCTCTTTGTGATTTTCTTTGGGGCTTACTGTCTGTAGGAACTTGGCAGGACAGAAACCCCAACAAGCAGGCCCTCATGTTTCTTATAGCTCAAAAGTATATTTAAAAATCACTTAAAGATTGAAAGACCAAAAATTCAATGGAAAGTTTAATCACCTCTCATAAGACCTGCAACAAGACATAAATACAAATAAATTTACTTTTCTATAGTGTTCAATATAATTTCATTATTTATATGTACTTTATTTTATTATTCATTGGCCAGTTTCTAGGCTCATTTCATTTTCTAACTATTGGGAATAGAGCAATAATAAACATAAATGTGCTGTATAGCTGTAGTAAAGTCCTTTGGGTAAATGTCCAGAAATGGTCTAGATTAGTCATAATATAACTTTATGTTGAATTTGTTGAAAATCTTCCATACTGATTTCCATAGTCAGTGTACCTGCTTTCATGCTCACCAGCAGTGAGATGATATTCATCTTTCCCCACAACATTGATTTTGATAAAGGACAAATTTGGAGGACTTAGGTATTTGCTATAAAGTTACTGCTTTACAAATGGAACAGAAAATATCTCAACTGAATTTGCAAGATTGTCTCAAATTTGATCTATAATTATATGATTACTAGGTATTTAGTGAAGTTGTCAATGTGCTTTGCTGGAACAAGTGATAATCTTTTAAATAAAATTACAATGATTAGATATCTCTATTTTAAATCCTGACTTCACTTCATATCATGAACAAAATTTACCACAACATGAATCACAGAAAGACAACATTATAAAGCTTCTGAAAGATTCCACAGGCAAAAAAGTTACAATAGTGACATAGTAAAATATCTGTACATATGTGAATTTAAAAGACCTAACCCCAAACCAGGAAGTTTGGATAGCATCAAAAATTCAGTTTTCCATCCATCTACTGGTGGATTTCTAGGTTGACTCATATGCCCAAGTATTGTGAATAGAGCAGCAATAATCATAGATAAATAAGAATCTTAACAGTAGGATATAGAATCCTTTGGATATATGGCCAGGGATGTTAAGGTAAAATGACTGTAATGCACAATTAAGAATGGATTAGTTTTATGTTGATAATTTCAGAAGTGGAACAATTAATAACAAAGGGGGTAAATAATATTATGATATATCTTTTCATATGAATAGAAAATTTTATTTTTGTCTTAAAATTTTAGTGTTGTGATTTCATATACTATAAGAAATATATTTTTCTACATAAGTATGATTATATAATTAAAATTCATATGACAAATATAGTAAAAAATGTTTGATATCATTGCTGAGTGTAATTGTTTATTTTCTTCCAGAAAAAATAAGTTATTGAACACATTTTAAAACTCTATTTCTAGGACACTCTTCCTGGTTTATTTATATCAAAGATTATTCCAACTCTTATTAACTTTTAGTATTCTTTCATCTTTACTGACTTTATCCTGTACTCACTTTTTCATCACTTTTCACTGATAGTTTGAAATAACAATCTACTATATCCTCATATCTCTAACTTTCAATTTATATAATGGCATTCGCTTCTAAAGATTGACATCTAACATCCTTCTCAATGTAATTCAAACCAACCTTTTATGACTTGCACACTATAGTATAGTAAAGTCTTGTGTGATCAAAGTAGATGTGTGTGGCAAAATGTACATGGACTGAAATTTCAATCCTGGTATTAATCAGATATCTTTGAACAAATTAATGAACACCAATGATTCTCATATTCCATTGTACCATTAAAAATAGAATTAATAATAAACTTGGAGAGCTGTAAGATAGCTAAATCTTGCATGGAAATATTAAATTTTGAATGCCTTTTTCTCTACTCCCTTATGTAAGAATATTGTGGCATCAAAAATTTAATAGATGTCCTTATTTTTCTTCAAAATACCTACAAATATCAACAAAATTAACACAATCTAAGGATCTGAAGGTTTTCAATATATTCTATGAAATAAAATGGAAACACAGTAAAGTATGAGGTTGGAATAGATAGAAAGCCTCTTGTGATACTGTTATTCTATTTATGTTTAAATGCAAATGATTACATTCTTTAGGTCTATTATGAATAATACCATATCCAAAACCATTTTCTTATTTGTAACATGAGGGCTGGCTCGTTGGGGTTACTGTCCTGCCCAGTACCCTACAGCCAGCAAGCCCCAAAGAAAATCACACAGAGAGTCTACATTAAGTTATACACTGATTGGCCCATTAGCTCAGTCTTCCCACCAGCTCCTATAACTTATATTAACCCATTGTTCCAATCTATGCCAGGCACATGGCTGGTACCTTTTGTCAACTGGGACAGGGACACACCCTGCTCCCTTGGTGGTCTGTGCAGGAATGCCAGGGAAGCTTCCTGCTTCCCAGACTTTCTCCTCGCCCTGCCTCTACTTCCTGTCTTGTTGACCCTCCTATACTTCCTACCTGGCCAATCAGCATTTATTTAAAACATGATTGACTGAACAGACAAGTCTTCTGCACCACTTATTCTTAAGTAAAATATATTGTTTTTTTCCTATTATGTTATACTTAAACCATAAATGTTTCTTTTGATATGTGCCATGTTTTATTCATTTTACCTCTGATTTGTATATTATCTATCTACTAACTTATAACACAATGTTACCTTAGCTATAGCTATATAAAGTATCCTGTATGTTTTAGTGCTATGAACAGTGTAGACATAGATCAATTGATACAAGAACAGAAACAGGAAGCTATAGGAACAGAGAAATGGTGATGACTGGAACCATAAAATTTCTGTTTATGAAATATAGGTCACGAAGGGGTACTGTCCTTTGTTTTGAAAACAGAACCAATATATGCCATAGAAGATAGACAAATATTAATCCAAGTATCATGAAAATAGTTTAAGAAAATATATTCAATATAAAATGAAGAATCTGCCTTAGTATAGATGTATCAGAAAAATATTGGTGCAGGATAAGAATAGAGTATATATTAATACAAAATATGAAGTTCATAGTGAATTCTTTAGCTTTTTGGAAGATTATTACACTAAACTTGAGGATATAAATCTTCATATAAGGAGAATATAGGCTTCAAATACATATATTATATAGACTATTGAGAATGATGACATTTGAACTACAGACCAAATATCCACAGTTTAGTTACAATGCAAAGTAGCAGAAAAATAATATTTTTTAATTTTACTGAATTTAAAAAGTGAGATTAATATGTGTGTGTCTTCATAAATTGTCCAGAATCGCAGAAAGTTGCAAAAAGATTACAGAGAATGCTATTAAACATCTCAAAAATAATGTTTTCTTTCAAATAGGATACAACTGTTTGCAATAAATTTACTATTTGTCAACTATTGAGCATTTATTAATGATAATTGTCTCAAGAAAATTAAAGAAAGGTAGAAGGTTCTTTAATGTGATAATTTTTTGATGAAATGCATAAATATTCATTTTCTTGATGATTGGTTAAAATTATTCATGAGGATATGACTAGCCAATGATGACCATTATTATCTTTATTTGTTGTTGAAAACATTTTGTCTATGAAATAAATATTAGAATTAAAATAATCTCTCATAGAGAACTTCTTTTTATACATATAAATCCTAAAAAAATTGAGAATTTGCTGGAATTGATAAAATATTTAGAAGTATTGTTGAATAAAAATATCAATATAAATACCAATTTTTCAATGCTAACAAATATATTTTGAATAAAAATATTTCAAATATCATATTATTATAGATTGCACAATAATTCTAAAGAAAGTTACATAAATCTTCACAGAGATTTTCAGATTTTGACTGAGAAAAGCTTATAACAAAGTAAAGCAATCATGAGTGACAGAATTTTGTACTGGTATGATAGCATTTCACAAGAAATATATTAAAAAGAAATCAGTCAAAATTTCAACAGGTTTTTCTTTTAATGTCTGTTAATCTGAATTTAAAATTTATATCAAAATGCAAATAACAAAGGATAGCTAAGGAAGTCCTCAATAAAGAATAGAACAGTTTATACTATGAGAATCTTTTTTTAAATTTTTATTGTTAAAAGAAAAATTTACATTTACTCCCCTTGTTCCCGGCCCTCCCACTCCCCCACTGCCCCACTGCCCTCCCCCTGCTTCCTTATGATGGTGCAGGATACCCTGTCCTATGGGA
>JAQHUG010000100.1:4335794-4349150 GCA_028555095.1 Dicrostonyx torquatus
GTCAGAATGGCTAAAATCAAAAACACCAATGATAACCTATGCTGGAGAGGATGTGGAGTAAGGGGAACACTCCTCCATTGCTGGTGGGAATGCAAACTTGTGCAACCATTTTGGAAATCAGTGTGGCAGTTTCTCAGGAAATTGGGAGTCAACCTACCTCAAGATCCAGCAACACCACTCTTGAAAAAATAACCAAGATATGCCCAATCATACTATAAAAGCATTTGTTCAATTATGTTCATAGCAGCATATGTGGGGGGAAGGGGAGAGGGCGAGAGAGATGGGAGAAGGGAAGGGTAAGGGAGAGCTTGGGGGAGTGGAATGGTTGAGATGGAGGAAGGACAGATATGTGAGCAGGGAAGAAAATACTTTAAATAAGGGAGCCATTTTAGGGTTGGCAAGAGACTTGGCTCTAAAGGGGATCCCAGGTTTCCGCGGGGATGTCCCCAGCTAGGTCCTTGGGCAGTAGAGGAGAGGGTGCCTGAACTGGCCTTGTCCCATAGTCACACTGATAACTATCTTGAATATCACCATAGAATCTTTATCCAATGATGGATGGAGATAGAGACAGAGACCCACATCAGAGCACTGGACTGAGCTCCCAAGGTCCAGTTGAAGAGCAGAAGGAGGGAGAAGATGAAGAAGGAAGTCAGGACTGTGAGGGGTTGGTCCACCCACTGAGAGTGTGCCTGATCTAATGGGAGCTCATCAAAGCCAGCTGGACTGGTACTGAACGAGCATGTGATCAAACCAGACTCTGAATGTGGCTGACAATGGGGGCTGACTGAGAAGCCAATGATAATGGCACTGGGATTTGTTTCTACTGCATGTACTGGCTTTTTGGGATCCTAGTCTGTTTGGATGCACACCTTTTTAGGGCTGGAGGGAGGGAGGAGGGCCTTGGACTTTCCACAGAGCAGGGCACCAAGCCCTCTCTTAGGACTGGAGGGAGGAGGAGGGGGGAGGGGGAGGGAAATGGGAGGAGGTGAGGAAGTGGAAAATTTGAATGGTTTTATTTATAAAGCAATAAAAGTTTAAAAAAGAAAAAATAAATGCGGGTGATTTTAGTAAACACTGGAATACCCTCCTGGTATTAAAAAAAAAAAAACCTAAACAACACACCTAGAAAATGATTAGAGAAATACAATTTTAGGTACAGTTGACCTGATACTTGGTGGCAAAATATTGACTGCCATCTATTTAAACACATATCTTCTAGTTTTAATTGATTCTAGTAGAGTTATTGAGTGACATAAAAGTAAAGGAAAGGGTTAAGAGTGAAAATAAAACAAAGCAAACTTTTTAAACAGAATTCAGTGGACTTTTCTGTAATGGATCAAAAAGCAGTTATTTGATCTTTACAAACAATACCATTACAATCAATTTACTCTCATCTAAATGGCAAAGGATCCTTGAATATTAACAAATGATTAAGACTATGCTAAAAATAAGTGGGGGATTGTCTTTCATTGGTTAATCATGTTGTGGGCAGAGAGTAATGAATTCTATTGAAGGGGGAATAAAGATAAGAAAACCAAGGCAAAAGCTAGGCCAGATATTCTCTTCATTTGAAGGAAGAAATTAGACATGTTAACACAGACATTTCTAATTCTAATTATCTCTTGCCATAATCTTAGTAATACTCTCCGATACTCTATTAGCACTTCCTATTTGAATACAGTTGTTCATTTATACAATTCTTAGAAATATATGACCAAGTCCAGATCATATTATCTGTGAAAATTTTTGAACCAATAGACAAAAATAATATCAGGATCTAATGATATTTAATCTCCTCTCTGCATGTACCTGTTTTTACCATTTTTTAATGGATGTAGCTCAGTGAAATCTTTTCTTAAAGATACTATATAACATTCTTCTATATATTCTAGATGTCTTTTAAAGTATGAAATATTCCCATAGAAAATTAAAGCTACTTCTTAGTTTCAAGCTTTGAATAATGCAGGTCAGAAGACATAGGTCAGTAATGGAGAAAGGGGAACTGGAAATTCTCAGAGAGCCTAAACTCTTTTCTAAATAATTTATTTTTCTGAAATCATGTGGTGATCTTTAGGCTGCAAAATATAGATCATATGACTGAAGTGTACCATCCCTGGGTGCAGCTTAAATGTAGGAAATTCCAACTTGTGAGACACAAATTGATTACAAAAAAACTAAAGCTTATCAGCAGAAAAGATAATGATGTCACTAAGGCTGAAAATATGTATTTTTTTTGTATTTTCCAAACATTATCCAGATTGTGAAACAAGTCAGCCCATGCTATTCTATTATCTCAATTACTCCCTACTCAGAGTCAGGACCGTAGAATAAGCTAGCCCTACAACAACAAAAATCCATCCTCTGCCTTAAATGATGCTGGTGTTTATGAGATAAAGCGCACTGAAGGATTCTAACTGCAATGTTCAATTAATCTGATATATTTTCACTTTTTACACAGTACATTTATGACAGAACAGTAACTCCAAAAATATCATACAGGAGCTCTGTATTTATTTTCTTGAAATAATTTTTATATAAAATTTGCTCTGGTTACAAATTAAAAGACATTTTTAGACACAACTCTATTTATTTGTAGTTCTTAAGCTGTGTATCATGACTTACAGCAACAGCAAACAAAGTTGCAGTTAATAGCATTATACCTGGACATGTGAATGTAACTTCTCAAAATATCTATAAAAATATGCTAGATCAGAATAATTAATATCATTGAATCATACTATATTGGCCATAAAAGAAAGAACAGAGGGACCATACTGGTTACTGAACTGCGATGACTTAAGGGAAAAAGTAAATGTAATCCTTGCAATTTGTTTTGATCAAGAAAGTACTAAGATATTGTGAGTTTGAGACCAGCCTGGTGTACAAGAGCTAGTTCCAGCGCAGGCTCCAAAGCCACAGAGAAACCCTATCTCAAAAAAAAGGAAAGTACTAAGATATTTTCACAAATGTATAAATATTGGTAGTAAACCTCTCCTTACACTGTGATACACTTGCTACATAAATTTTTAAAACACTAGTTCAGCCATCTTGCAGAAAAGAGGCATTCTCATAATAAAATAAAGACTATATACAGTAGAGATACCTAATAGATATGAATACTCTAAATTTCTACTGCTGTATAAGTCACTCTACATTTATGTTAGAAATGTGGTACCATATAACTGGTTTTCTTCGTTTAGCTTAGTTTAGGGTCTAATAAGGCTTAAATATAAGTGGTGATTAGGTGATTTCTGATCTTGAGGGTATAACAGAAAATTGTCTCCTGAGTTCATTCTTGCACACCAAATTCAGTTCTGTGCAAATCCAGACTGGGATCCCTGCTGCCTTACTAGTTGTCAACTGAGTTCCAGGCTCAGCTTACTAAAGCTTACCTTCATTTCTTACAAAAGCAAACCCCCAATGTAGGCATCAAATTAGCAGTAATTCCACATTTCAAACTTCTGGGAGACCCTTTATCAACAAGGCAATGTTAATTTTTAAATGATTTTTTAGAAGTCCTATAAGAACACCAAGCCACTTAATTGTAACATATTTAATGAGAGCCTACATCAGTCCCATGTAAGATCTCTGGTTGGCAAATCAGTGTCTGTGAGCCCCTATGAGTCCAAATTAGTTGACTCTGTGGGTTTTCCTCTAGTATCCTTGCAGGGGAAGAGGAGAGGTAGGAGAAGAGGAGGGAGGGGAAGATAATTAATTTTTAAAAAATGATATTCTTGAAAGATTTATATAAATGTGTTAGTCACATACATTTGTTGCATGAGTTCTAATTGGTCTTAATAGTAAAAACCTGGAACCAGATAGCAGGGTAAATGCTGAAAGATCAAAGAGAGAAAGGAGAAAGCCACAGTCAGCTCTTACCTTGCTAACTCCTTAGCCAAAAAAAGCATTGAACCCTGTCTCCTCCTGCCTTATATTCCTCTCTCCACTCAGCCATACTACTTCCTGTCTGTGCAGCCCTCCAGACCCCTGTGATTAACTAGTGGATAACTACACTCTCTGATCTTCAGATAAGCTTTATTTGTTAGAATACAAACAATTTATAAGAAAAGCTGATTTGGTAATCACATATTTGTTAGAAGTTATGGTCATCATGGATATACCTATGCAAATTAAGACTGGCAATCATCCAGCATATATCGCTAGTAAAATGACATACATTTTGCTTATTGTAATATAAAGCATATTACAGGTATAACCCACAATCCTAAAGGGAAAGCAGTTGTAGAAAGTTCAAACTGAACTGTAAAAGATATGCTAAATAAACAGAAATGGGTAATAAAATCCCCAGAAATAAATTGCATAATGCTTTATTAACTTTGAATTTTCTAAATGCTAATAGGAAAATAACAATAACTGCAGAGAGTTATTGGATAGTAGAAAAATTACAAAATTAATCAGTTGATATACTTTAAAGATTTTCAAACTCAGAATAGAAACCAGAACATTTGCTATATTGGGGAGGGAGTTTTGATTTTCTTTTTGCAGAAAAGCTATGAATACCATCAGAATTGACAAAGGTTTGATTTGAACAAGGAAGACCTCTTAATTAGAAGAGGTGATAATTCATTAGACAGTATGGCCATTCAATCTAAACTAACTTACATCTTCTTAGACCGAGATGGAGGGGGGAGGGCCTTGGGCTTCCCATAGGACAGGGTATCCTGCCCCATCTTAAGGAAGCAGGGGGAGGGCGGTGGGGTGGGGAGGGAGCGGGAGGGCCAGGAACAAGGGGAGTAAATGTAAATTTTTCTTTTAACAATAAAAAAATGAAATGATAAAAAAGAAATGCTTCTCACTTGATCAGATATAACTTGCTCAAAGGGAATCTATCCAAAATTAGGGTTGTGGAATGGTCTTTTCAGGAGAATGAAGACACCCATCTAAGAAATCAGAAGGCTACTGAACAAGTGAGACATCTGAAAACAAAGGATGAATCATTCAAAGAAAAAGAGTAAATTGGTCTATTGGTATATCACATCTTTTACAGGATAAAACTTCATAAACCTTCTCAAATGTTTTTTCTGCTATTCCCTAAATACATCTCTGGTTGGCAAATCAGTGTCTGTGAGCCCCTATGAGTCTAAATTAGTTGATTCTGTGGGTTTTGCTCTATATGATATAATGAACATGGTCCTTGTGTAGTCCTAGTCTAATAAAAATTAAGGCTGGATTTGAAGTTGGAGTATGATTCTCTCTTTTTTCTCTAAATGTTTGTTATAGTAAAATCCGAAAGCTGTCTCAAGTCAGAAGAATCACCTGATATGGCAGGGAAGGAAAAAAATTTAGGGACTATTGTATTGCCTCTAATCTCATAATCCTTTGGCTTAATTTAGATTCCTTAATTTTTTCTTAAGATATAAATATTATCTCAAAATTTATAAGATATATGTGTGTATGTGTTTTAAAATTTTTGTCATGATATTAATGGTCACATAGAATACTAACTAACTCTAGAATAAGGCTTCACCTAGCTTTCTGTATATGATCTTAGGTTTGGGTCTCTACCAGGTAGCTAGTAATTAAGTTTTTGTACTCTGAATATGCATAACAAATATTAATTCTTTAATATCTCTGAGATCTGATGCTATGGCATTTAAAATGATTCAGTTTTCTGCAGTTACAACACCATGCCTAACAGTAAACTTTGAAGTCTCCAAAAGGATGATGGGGACCCACAATGATGATTCCACCACGACTGTGATAAAACCACAAGGCCGAAAAACACCACCTAAAAAGTGACTTTGAACTACAGACTGCTCAAGACAATTGTGATATGGCTAGCTGAGATGATTCAGCCTTGCAGACTATTCTAGCCAGGAAGAAAGAAAAGCTATATTTCTATTAAAATCTCAAAAATAAGGGAAGAGTAAGTGAAAATAACAGTGTCACAGGGAAAGTAAAGAGTACAGAATTCTTAAGAGATTTAAAAAAACTGGAGGTCCAAGTCTGAGCTAAATCATCTGTCTCCTTTTTGACAATATGTAAAATCAGCATACAGTGAACAGAAGACCTAGTTCAGGTTTTGGCTTCTGATCGTTAGAGGGATGGTGAGATGCAGTGTTGTGCTTAGAGATGCTAAAGAGCTGCTAAGCCAGAGATACCAGGATGAACCTTCGATGCTCTTTAGGGTACTTAGAGTTGCTGAATAGCTGGTAATCCAGAGATACCATGGTGAACCTCAGATGCTCTAAAGGGTACTTAAAGAGATGCTGAAGAGCTGGTAAGCCATAGTGAACTTCAAATGTTCTGTAAAGTACTTAGAGATGCTGAATAGCCTGTAAACCATGGTGACCCTTGGAAACTCTGCAGGGTACTAGAGATGCTGGATGGCTGGTAAGCGACAGTGACAACTTCAAATGTTCTGCAGGGTATTTAGAGAACCACAGATGCTCTATAGGCTACTGTGTTGATAAGTTTCTAAGCCCTGACATTTAATTGATCATGTAGATTGAAATGCTGAAAGCATTATCTTTGGTAGGATCTTCATGTAACTCATAATGCTGGCGTCAAGCTATCAATCCTCCTCCCAACATTCCTCAGGGCTTGGATTATAGGTGTTAACCAACAAAACTAGCACTTATCTTAAATATCACCACAGTACCTTCATCCAACAACAGATGGGAACAGAAGCAATGACCTACATTGGAGCACTGGACTGAGCTCCTAAGATCCAGTTGAAGAGTGGAAGGAGTGAGAGTATGAGTAAGGAATTCAAGACAATGAGGGAGGGGGTCATCCATTGAGACAGCTTGCTTGAGCTAATGGTAGCTCACCAACTCCAGCTGGCCTGGGAGTGAACAAGCATGGAAAAAACCAAGCCCCTTTGGAGAGGATTGACAGTTGGGGCAGACTCTGGGGTCACTAATAGTGACACTGGGATTTGTCTCTATTGCATGTACCAGCTTCTTGGGATCCTATTCCCTATGGATGTAAACCTTGATCAATCTAGATGTAGTAGGGAGGACCTGGGATTTTACACAAAGCGGGATGCATGGCCCTCTCTTAGGATTGGAGGGGGTAGTGTGGGAGGGTCTGTGGAGGGAAAGGGAGGGGAGTGGGAGAAAGGGAGGGAGTGGGAATTTGGAAAAAGGTTTAAATAAATTTAAATAGATAGATTAGATAGATAGATAGATATGAATTTAGAGCAACTACTAGTTTTAAATATTTTACATTTATATGGATTTCTGAATATTGATATAAATTTACAGTTATTTTTGTTAGAACATACTAAACATATATTTCTAAGCTTGTTCAAGGTATTGTACCTATATAGCATATTTAACAATATAATGAAAATTTTAATCCTTGAAGTATTATTACCAACATATTAGGATACAAAGAAATGCAAGTTAGTAGTTGGTCATTACAATTAAACTTGTAGTTATATTAGGTATGTTTTCAAGGTCAAACAGATATATTTTAGGTAGACAGGTTGTCGTCAAATGCTTCAGAGATCTACAGAATATGTCACTTAATATGTTTTAACAATACAGTTTCTTTTCTATGAAAATGAGACATGTCTACTCTGGGCAAATCCAATCTAATTGTGGAAGATGCTGGGCATCAAAGAAACTCCATATGGAGTTTATTTTCTGTGTGGCTAATGTAAGCCACTGGGCAAGAAAGTGCCGGTTGTCTTTGCTGTATACTGCTGAAAGTATGTTCTCTAAACTAGACAAGTAGGACACAAAAGAAAGGACTGGTGACGATTAAGATATTCAACAAAGTAACTATGGGACAAGTTCAGTTCAGGCACCCACTCCTCTGCTGCCCAAGTACTTAGCACACCAGAGCAAGGGACTGAGCTACCAAGGTCCAGTGGAAGAGCAGAAGGAGGGAGAAAATGAGCAAGGAAGTCAGGACCATGAGGGACTGGCCCACCAACAGAGACAGTGTGCTCGATCTATTGGGAGCTCATCGAATCCAGTTGGAACAGGACTGAATGAGCATATGACCTAACTGGACTCTATGAATGTGACTGCCAGTGGGGACTGACTGAGAAGCCAATGATAATGGCACTGGGACCTACCTCTTCTGCATGTATTGGCTATTTGGGAACTTATTCTATATGGATGCACATCTTTTTAGACCGAGATGGAGGGGGGAGGGCCTTGGGCTTCCCATAGGGCAGGGGATCCTGCACCATCTTAGGAAGCAGGGGGAGGGCGGTGGGGTAGTGGGGAAGCGGGAGGGCCGGGAACAAGGGGAGCAAATGTAAATTTTTCTTTTAACCATAAGAAAAAGAAAGGACTGTTGAACTTTGCCAAGACAAGGTTGGATAGCACTTTACAGAAAAATCTGTAAGATATGCTAGGTCTGTAGGACTAAGATGGGTGCCCCAATGTTGTAGAGGAACTTTGCATAACTAAGAAAGAAGCTGTTTCTGTCATTTCTTACATTTTTTAGAAGTCATTTACTTGCAATTCCTGCTAACTCAGGTAATAATATTTTTTCTTGTGTCTCTGATATAGTTGAAGACTTTATAGGTATAGTTATAGCTTTCCTTTTTATCAGATTCATGAAAGAATGTCACTAAAGAGATGTAAAGTATATAAGGTTGAGAGACATTAGAGTTTTGGTAATGAAAGTTTGAAAATGAATTAGGTACAACCTTTTATACTTATCTAGATAGGACAGATATGGAGATTTTCTTTAATTTGTCAGCTGTTAATGGACTAGACATTGTTGATGTAGTTATTGCCTATATATTATCTTATCTATAATAAAAATATATTATATTTATAAGCTAATATAATAAATAGTATATAGTCATAATTATTGTATGTAGTTTTTCTTATAACCTTTTTATTTTAGACAAAATGTGGTGATATCTTGTTTCTACTCTAACCAATAAAGCTTGCATAAAGATCAGAGGATGGAGCTAAACACTAGTTTACCATAGAGGTCTGGAGGTCTGTATAGACAGACAGGAAGTCATATGGCTGGGCAGAGAGAGAAATATAAGGCAGGAGGAGACAGGGTTCAGCCCTCTTTCAGCTGAGCAGTTAGCAAGGTAAGAGATGAGTGTGGCTTGCTACTTTCTCTCTCTGATCTTTCAGCATTTACTCTGATATCTGGCTTGAGGTTTTTAATATTAAGACCAATTAGAAGCTATGCAACATACATTATTTTCCTATCTAAACATTAATTGTTAAATGTTGACCGAGGTTTCTGTTCCACGAGGTCCCACATCTGTTTAGTCCCAAATAAACACATAGAGGCCTACATTAATTATAAACTGATTGGCATATTAAGTCAGGCTTCTTATTAATTCTTATAACATATATTAGCCCATAATTTTTGTCTGTGTCAGACACATGACTTGGTACCTTTTTCACCAAAGCAGTCATATCTTTCTTCCTCTGTATCTGGATGATGATTGCAGACTGAATCTTTTGTCTTCCCATAATTTTTCTGTTCTCATGGCCCTGCCTATATGTCCTGCCTGGCTATTGACAATCATCATTTTATCAAAATACAAGTGACAGGGTACAGACCATTGTCCCCCAGCAATTCTCTCCCCCCTCAAAAACAGACAAACAGAAACAAAACTCCGAATAAAATCTCCTTTTGTTGGACCCTAAAGCCCACTTACCAAGGTAGGGTGGCCCCAAGAGACCACTCTCATATTGCAGTTGTTGCAAAATCAAGAGGAATTTATTAACTGGCATGTAGAGTCACTCAGCCTTGGGAGGAGACGGACCCTGAATGGCTGTTACAGGCTACATTTAAAGAAAAACAAAACACGCAGAATCAAAGGGGGAGTGCAGAAGTTGTTTGTTTAATGATCAATGGACAGTACCTGAGAAAGTTCCCAAAGCTCCAGTGCACGTGTGGGTGATTATCAGGTTCCTGGATCCCAGGGGAGGAGAGGCAGTAATGCTGAGATGCCACAGAGTCTTTCACTTTGGTTAGCTGTTCTCCTGACCATTATCCATAACAACTTGTGATCAACATTATAAATAAAGGCAAATATCCAATAATCCATTTTTTGGGGGGAATGTGGGTGTAGTTTTCTAGGCTACTTCCTGCTGATTGGGGGCACTGATAATCTTATGGGCTTATGGGGACCTAAAGAAAATTTAGAATTATGGTCAAACCCTGAGTGGAATATTCTGTGGGGCTTGATTATCTCAGCCAACAGTCATAAGGTTGTTCTGGATATAGAACTCAGACATCTTGGCCATCCACCCTTATCATAGATTATTCAAGGGGTCTTTTGATCAAACCTTATTTTTCTTAGCCCAGAATGAATCCCCAGCCTCTCATTTCCCGTGGAAACAAAAGCAAAACCTCTTGTCCAAAGTAATATATCTTTTGACTTATATTTCAAAGTCAAAGCATTTTCAATATATTGGATTAACTCAGCAGCATGTATAATCAAATGTCTTTTAGCAGCTGTTGCTCCTTCCTCAGTCATCAAACAATTCAAAAGCAATGTAATGACATACAGTATCCAGATTCTCTGTGTATTTTCCACCTCTATGTGGCTTTATTTTCAACTATATTTCTTTTACTTTTAATTTTAAATTTTGGATTTTTTGAAACAAGGTTTATTTGTGTATCTTTGGCTGTCCTGGAACTCATTCTGTACACCAGGCTTTCCTTGAAGTCATGGAGATCTGCCTGCCACGTCCTCCCTAGTTTTGAGATTAAAGTTGTATGCCATCTTGAACTCACAGAGATTTGTCTGCCTCTGTCTCTCAAGTGTTGGGATTAAAGGTGTGTGCCACCACACCCAACTCCTCTTTCTTTTTTATTTTAAGGACTTTACCTTTTTCTTTCTCTCAGAAGCCTACATCTATTTTTAATCACACCGTAAACCACTTAGAGCTTTTTTTTCATCTGAATCTATCTTTATTGTATATTTCTCTTTGTGTGACCCCAAGTCTTTAATTTCCTAAATGATATGGCTAGGATTAAAGCTGTGGCCTTCTTGGCTGGATTCAACCCATACCTTAGCTTTCTGAGAGCCTAGAGGTCATGGTAGAGGTACTGGCTGGAGCCATGTTTATTGCCACAATGTTATGGAGTTTCAAGGTCCCTGACACTACCTAGAAGCCTTCTGTTGGCAATTCATGAACACCATTTAAGTATTTGGTGATGGCGCCTCTTAAAAGTGCTGCAAGGTTTTGGAAGCTAAACCTGAGTCAGGAAGCCTCTCTTAAATGAGATGTGCTTGACTCTAGCAAAGAGAGCAAATCCAAGAAATGCTGCTACCAAAAACCCATGCTTAATGCTATTAATTTTGTTTAGAATTTCTTCCCAAGATCTCTCAGGATTTCTGTGGATACAGTTGTCCACATGTTGGGCATCATTTGTTGAACGATGTTTCTGTCTCACCTGGTCCCACATCGGTTTTTCCCCCCCCAAAAATACACAGAGATTTACATTAAGTATAAATTGGTTGTCCTATTAGCTCAAGGTTCTTATTAACTAATTCTTACATCTTATATTAGCCTATTATTCTTGTCTATGTTAGCCAAATGTTTTGGTACCTTTTCACGAAGGTGTTCTCATCTTGCATCCTCTGCAGCTGAGACATGACTGCAGACTGACTCTTTCCTCTTCCAAGAATTCTCTTGTTTTCCTTGCCCAACCTCTACTTCCTGCATGGATACTGGCCAATCATTGTTTACTTAAAATACAAGTGACACGGTACAGACCATTGTCCCACAGTACTTATATAGAATAACCAAATAATGGATTATCCCAGTTGTAATGTGGGATATGTTTGGGGAGGGTTTGTGTGGTGGTAAGTCATGGGCATTATTTTTCAATTATCTGTCCTATATTTGAGGATTTTAAGTCACCCTCAAAAAACCCTACTATATGTCAGGGTTTATTAATATTTCTGGAGATCCTATTTTCAATTAGAAATTAGTAACAACATTATATTTTAAACTACCAACCATGAATTACAGTAGTTTAGAAAAAACACTTTATGAATAAATATATCAAAATTGAATTCTACATAGTTTAGGCTTTGTATGCATAATATTCGTTGATTTCAATAATTACATGAGAAGCAAGTTCTTTACAAAAAAGTAAAGGAGAGAATAGTAACATCTTTTATTCCACAGAGCTGCTATGTAAAATAAGTGAAATGATATGATTGACGTACATATAACATTTGTAGCATTCATTAATCAATGAATGAGAATATATATATATGTTTATAATACTGTTCACCCTTTAAAGCACATGAGGATGATATTTTTTATAATTTTTCCTTCTATGCTAGACCCAGTGATATAAAGTCTGTAATCCTACAGCATTTTTTTTAAATCATGCAAAGAAAAAAATGTGTTGTCTGTGTCTATAGCAACATATTTGACCAGTAGTTACTGTAATGTATGTCAAGCTTACCATTAACTAAGGTCAATAACACTGACACTTTATCCATAGAGTATGGCAGCTCTGCAGCACTTGAACAATATCAGTTGAGAGTTTCTTCAGCTAAGTGGTCTCAGAAGGCTCATTCTTCCACTTAATATTATAGAAATTAATAAACATACACAACTATCCTCATTGCTCCTACCATTGCCTCAAGATCAAAGAAGCAGTCATGGGACTCTAACTGCAATACTGTCTGCTGCATTAGCTAGCAGATTAAGAAAAGTTTTAATAAGTTTTGCCAATGGCTGCATTTTATTATTAGGCAAAATCTCTAAGTGTAAACAAATTCACCAAAAATTAAATCCAATAAACTTTACCTTTTATAAAGTACAGAAAATGGATAAAAGTCAAGGCTGGGCAAAGAATTTTGCACATATTTTTAAACAATTCATTTTTTTAAGGAAAATATTTGCAAAGGGTATTTTTTGTCTTTATATTGTTGTTAAAAGAGAAATTTATATTTACTCCCCTTGTCCCCTGCCCTGCCGCTTCCCCAGTATCCCTCCTCCCTCCCCCTGTTTCCTTAAGAGGGGGCAGGGTACCCTGTCCTGTGGGAAGCCCAAGGCCCTCCCCCCTCCATCTCAGTCTAAGAAGGTGTGCATCCATATAGAATAGGATCCCAAAAAGCCAATACATGCAGAATAGATAGGTCCCAGTGCCAGTATCATTGACTTCTCAGTCAGTCCCCATTGGCAGTCACATTGAGAGAGTCCAGTTTGGTCATATGCTCATTCAGTCCTGGTCCAGCTGGATTTGATGAGCTCCCAATAAATCAGGCACACTGTTTTAGTTGATGGACCAGTCCCTCGTGGTCCTGACTTCCCTGCTCATCTTCTCCCGCCTTCTGCTCTTCAACTGCACCTTGGGAGCTCAGTCCTTTGTTCTGATGTGGATGTGGGTCTCTGACTCTATCTCCATCCATCAGGTGAAATTTCT
>JAQHUG010000100.1:4349491-4368543 GCA_028555095.1 Dicrostonyx torquatus
ATTTCCAGGAGGATCTATATATGTTTTTCTTTGGGTTCACCATGCTATTTGGCTTCTCTAGGCTTGTGAGCTATAAGCTTAATGTCCTTTGTTTGTGGCTAAGGTCCACTAATGAGTGAGTACATACCGTACTCATCTTTTTGAGATTAGGATATTTCACTAAGAATAGCGTTTTCTATTTCCATCCATTTGCCTGCAAAAGTTCAAGATGTCATTGTTTTTTACCGCTGAGTAGTATTCTAATGTGTATATATTTCACACTTTCTTGATCCATTCTTATGTAAAAGTCGATTGTTAAATTTTTTCATGATTTTATTAAATGTAAACCACAATCAGTGGATACATTTTAAATTTGTTTTTTTAACGTCTAAAATTCTTAAAAATCTAAGTTGTTCTTATATGGTTTTAGAGGACTATAGTTGCTAGATAAATTGGGGTGGATGATGCTTAATTTGTATCCAGAAATTTAATACTACAAAGTGTTGATCATCTCAAATAGAGAAAATTGTTGGTAAAGAGAACGAATCACATAATTCTCATTTCTGGGGTAATTTTACTAGTAGCTGAGGCAATAATGGATTATACCCTGCTGATGTTTATTGCTCTCAATGCTTATTGTTTTCTTGAATTTCTGATAAAATGCATTTATAACAGTGTCATTTTAATAAAAATTTTTCTAAGTTCATCAAGAATGGTATGTTCTTCACAAAGATTGTTTGAAAGTTGGTGAAAGTGTGTCAAGATGCTACTACCATAAAATGGCACTAAATGCACCCACTTATATTTTGACTTTTTTGTGATCCTTGAAACTTTGGTATTATATTGGACAAGGTCCATATGTACCACAATATTCTCTAGCTACTAAAAGCCTACTATTCTTTCTCCAAATAGGAACACAGATAGTCAACTTCATATCTGGATCATCAAATTAAAGACATGAATAACAACTGCACTGGAAGCTATTTCTCGAGGTACTCCATAGAATCTGAAGTAGGCACTACACAGTGGGTTAGCAATCTAATTAAGCACTTAAATTTGAAAATTGAGCCCTTGATGTTATCACTTACTAAGCAGATGGCTGATTACAAGATAGGAGTGGAAGGAGGTGGGAATGAGAACTGAAAAACTCAGTAGAAGCTATGTAATAATTCAACCTGATAGAAAAAACTAATAGATATCAGTTAATAACCAGAACTACAGTGTTGCAAGAAGGGGATGCCACTTGTTGTTCCCAGCCGCTTAGCCCCAAAATAATCACACAGAAACTGCATTAATTAAATCATTGCTTGGCCCTTTAGCTCTAGTTTCTAATTTGTTAACTCTTACACATGAATTTAACCCATTTTTATTAATCTGTATATCGCCACGTGGCAGGGGCTTACTGGCAAAGTTTCAGCAAATCTATCTCCAGTGGATCCATGGTGTCTCCCTGGCTCTACCCTTCTTTCTCTCAGCATTCAGTCCAGTCCTTCCCACCTACCTAAGTTCTGCCCTATCATCAAGCCAAGGCAGTTTCTTTATTCATTAATAGTAATCACAGCACATGGAGGGGACTCCCACATCACTATAGTGTAATGGTGAACTTTGAGAATCCTTTCTCTCCAAGTTGGGTCACTATGATTTAAAATAATATGAAAATATCATAAATTTATAATATAAACATAAGTGAGGATGTCCAAGGGCATCAACAAATTATAAATTTTAATGTCCAACACATATTCTAAAGAACAATTAAATCATTATTTATGGGTTAAGTATATCCCATAGTATACAGAAGAAATTCAATAGATATTAAAGAAATAGTAAAGAAACAATGTAGTTACCATATTGATGCAAAGAGGAAAGGGAATATGGCATAATTAGTTATATATTAGGGCTTCTTTTTTACAGAGACAGGGTTTTACTATGTAGCTCTGGCTGTCTTGGAACTCCCAATGAAGACTGGGTTAACATTGAAGTTACAGAGATTTGCCTGACTTCATCTCCCCAATGCTGGGGTTAATACTGTGTAGCTCTTTTATATATTTTTAGATTTAGAGTTCAGACCAGAATATAAACCAATTGATTTTATCATGCCACCTTTATACACAGCTGTCATAATACTTAGTTCTTATTTGTTCCCTACCCCACATTAGTCCTTCATTCCTTCCCTCCAGTCAGTTTTCTTTCTTTTCCCAGTTAGTCTCCTTTTCTACTTTTCTATTATATATTCCACTATTCCCTACTCCCTTTAGATATCTTTCCCCTCTTCAATGGTCCTTTATTTGGACTTTGTTATCTAAAATGCACATATGTAAATATAAGTACATGAATAAATTATATTTAGGTTCTACAGATGAGAAAATAAAACATGGATTTTTATCTGAATCTGATTTATTTTATGTAATGGTAATTTTCAGTTCAATTAATTATACTACAAATGTCCTCATATTCCTGTTCTTCACAACTGTACCAACTTCCTTTCCCTATATGCAAAACAATTTCTTTATGTATCCATCTGTTGATAAATATGTAGGCTGGTTCCATTTCTTAACTATTTTGGCTAGGATTTCTATAAATAAGGATGTGGAAGTTTCTCTGCAACATGTTATCTTAGAGTCCTTGGGAACGCATTCAAGATATATGGCCTGGTCATGTGGTAGTTTTTGAGACTATGACCGTACTGATGCTTATAATGACAAGTTTACATTCTCATTGAGAATGAATAAGGACTCCTTTTTCGAGACATTGTCACCAGCATTTTTCCCTTTTGATAAGCATTTTGATAAGAATGAGACAAAATCTCAAGTAGGTTATTTTCTATCTCTTTTTGGAGTTAAATATTGTCTATGAGGCTTGATTGAATTATCGAAATTTGAGAAAAAACTGACCTATATCAGTTTCAAATGGAATTTAAATTAAAAGAGTATGTTTATTTACTTGTTGTCCTTTAAAAAATTACTTCAATTCACTTGATTCAGGGATTCCAGTATCCCAAAAAAAGTGAAAAATAAGCTTTTACATTTAATGCCATTGAATACTTGGGATTGTTTCCACAATATTACATTGTTTGTTTGTCCAGGTTTTTGAAAGGTCCCACATTCCCCATTTCTTAATAAAAGAAGAATTATAACCTAATCAAAATATAACTTTAGTTTTATTGGAGAAGGATATTTTCATAGTGACCAGCTCTTACTTGACCAAGTAAAAAATATGTAACACAACTTGAGCCAACAAATATCTGTAGATTAGAATCCAAAAGTTGTAATATCTTCATAAGTTTATTTGTGCTAATAGTTTAGAATTTCTTGTAAGATCTGCATTAGACAACTTCAAATAAAATAAAATATACAACAAATTAAGAATTCTACTGAAGCATTGTCATAGTGCAAAAGTTATGCAAATAACTTTTGATTATATCCTACAACTACTGACTTTTTGGCAGTTGACATTACTGAGCAGACAAAAGAATCTCTCCCTTGAATAATCAACAGTATCTTTGCATAGTAACATCATTAGTAAAATGCATAATCTTAAGGTTTGACCTCATTTAATATATCAAATGTAGCTGTGAAAAGGTCTTGGAAAGAGCTTGTATATATTAAACCATATTTCATTATTGCCTATGTTATGATTTTAGAATCATTTTCCTATTAGAAATGAAGAAAGATTGCTTGACAATGGAGTGTAACTTGCATTATTATAGCCTAACATTCACTTCAAAATGTATTGCATTGGTATTCATTGAAATGTCTTATACAGTATGCCACAGCAAGTTTGCCAAATGGAAGTATCTGTTGTTTGTGGATTGCTTCTTCAAGAAATATCCTCCTGAGAGTGATGACTTGTGTATATTATAAGAGATCCAGAAATAAATAAAGTATGACTTCTTATCCAGAAATAGCACCTTAGACTGTATACTGAATATTAAACTCTCCATAGTTTAATTATGCTCTTGAATAGTCTCACTCTGTTAAACTTAAAAATAAAATAAGGCACTACATTGATCTTTCATGTAGTCAGCCTAGTTCACTAACTTAAAGAAACTGTTAAGAACATAAAAACATATCAAAATCAAGAATCATTAAGTGATTGCTTATTGATATTAGTAATAATGCTCATATAATATACAATAGTTGAAAAATATAAAGCCCATTGATGTTAATTTTTTATTCAATAATTTTAACCACTAACAAATATTTCTAGCACTGAGCAACAAATAGAATTTTTTTGTACTACTTCCCATTGTATCATCAAATAAGCTTATCAAACTATTAACATACAGAACCAATAAGATGAAATGACAATTTCAGGTATGTGATATAAACAGTGAGAATAAAATTAGCAAGTATATTAGCATTAGAATTCTAGAGAGAATTTCATATGATGTAAGAAAGATTTACTAAACTGAACAGTGGTGGCACACACCTTTAATCCAAACCATTAAGTTCAAGGCCAGCCTGGTCTACAGAGTGAGTTTGAGGACCACCAGACCTATACAAAATATCAAACTTTCTTGAAAAACCAAAAAAGAAAAATGGAATCATTTACCTAAAAATCAAATAAGTATAATGGTTAAATATGGCCCTGACACACTGATTATTGTTCAATCTCTAACCACTCCTTACTATTGTTTGCTTCTCAGCCCTTTACTTTGTATTTGTAGTATTGAGGGAAATGAAAACCAGTATGCATCCCTTTGAGTCTCTTGCTAGTAGAGTAAAACTGAAAGAGTAGTAAGACCTGTGGCCAAGTTTCCAATGATCAGTCTTAAAAACAGTGTACCAAAGAGTTTGCTCAAATTAATGGAGGTGTCACCCTTCCCCCCAACAAAAGTTTTGTTTTGTTTTTTACAATAAGTACCATTTCTTTATGCCTATGAAATATTCTTGGCTAAAAGAGAGACAAAAATCCATATATATATGGAAAAAATCTACATATGTACCTTCACATAGAGGATAATCATTTCTGAACTTTCAAGTGTGCTGGCTAGATATCTATCTGCTTGAAATTAAACCAATTTAATTGCTGACTTCATTAATTATTAACCTCAAAAAATTATGAAGATACTGAGACATTCACCACTTTCTTTTATGTAACTCCACGTTTTTAATGTGACTGATATCAGAAATAAGCAAAGATAAGAAATTTAAAGCAGAAGAGGCAACTAGAACATTAAAAATATAGGAATTGGTATCTGTAACTGGTAAGAGCAGAAATCCTGAGATAAACTCTAGATGTAAAACTGTTTCTAGGAGGCTGTTTTCTTTTTTTCTATTTTAACTCCCTGTTGTGTTGAGTTAGACTGCTTTTTCAGCAAGTGTTTATAGCCAGCAGGAGGGGCAGGACCCTGCAGGTGCCACTATCTACTGCTTAAGCTAAGGGCAAAGGCACTGAGCCTTTTGGGTGATACTTACATCAGTCTTTAAAAGATCTTTGCTACTTTGGTGGCTCCTTTGAAGACAGTAGTAATGCTGGAGGCAAAATGTCATCTGGTGGAAAAGTCTGAGTTTGAGCACATGTGAACCAATTAGATAAGTCAAATAATTGGATAAACTCAGCTCACAATTGAATTGATGCAAAACACATGGTATATTTGTATTTCTGGTATTATATACATGGACTTTTAATATTTACTTTATTTGTTGTTAATTAGAACACCACTTTTATATGCCTGAGAAAAAACATTTAATTTGTCTGAACATATTCTTTTCACATTCCTGGTAGACTAATATTAGATATTTTCCAATTTTACTTAGCCGAAATTCAAATGACTACATTTATACCATAAAAATAAATGAGTTAAAGACATTTTAAAGTCTACTGTGACTCTATAAGGTCTGATATATATATATATATATATATATATATATATATATATATTAATATAAAATCTATTAAATTCTACTTGTCTTATTCCAGTGGTGGTGGCACATGCATTTAATCCCAGCACTCAGGAGGCAGAGGCAGGCAGAACTTTGTGAGTTCGAGGCCAGCATGGCCTACAAGAGCTAGCTCCAGGACAGGATCCAAAGCTACAGAGGAACCCTGTCTCAAACAAAACAAAAGTTTGCTTTTCTTAAGAAGAGTGAGCTTTAAGACTCCTACCTTGTGTTGTAGTTATAGTTCTGCTAAATAACAGATCAAAGGAAGAGCAGATCAATTGTTGCCATTGGGTAGTTGTTTTGGAAATGATTTCTAAAATCTTAAAATCTATTTTTAGGTTGAAAGAGCAAAATGAGATGTAGATTCATTTTGTTTGAATCTAATATTTAATATGCATTATATAAACAAATAAACTGGATTTTAAAAGCAAGAATTATTGTTTATAATATTGTAAGTCTTTAGCTATTATGAAAGTTCAAATAAAACTGCTCCTCAGATAATAATCAATGCTGTAATAGTTACAATAACGACTAAGATGTTATTTTACAATGCTGAATGGAAATCCATCAAGGAAAGGGAGTAAGGGTGATTCAGTGGCCCTTTTGAAGGAAAAAAAAGGAAAAAGTAATTGATATTAAACAGGATAAAGGAATGAATCTATATCTCATTGTCTTGCTAAATAAAGGGTTTGTCAGTTAGAGGAAGAATCCGGGAGGCATAGCATTTAAGGATTATAATAAAAACATTAACAAATCCACAACTATTTACTGAGTACCTATTATGTACCTGGTCTCCTGTTCAGTTACATTGTGAACATTTTGTTATGTTGTTTCTTTCCCACTGTGAAGATAAGGGATGAAAGTTTTTAGGAGGTCTGATCACAGGCAGATTATTCAGGGAAGTGGTAGAGACAGTATTTCTGAAAATACTTTCCAAGTATCTAAGCTTTGAGGAGGAATTCTAACAACAGCATCATATTGTTCAGTCTTCTGAGACGAAAAGAATGACCATATGGTATTTATACAACCCAAGAAGATGTCTAATTTCTGCCACCTTAGTAGGCACACTTTCAAGATCATTTGTTAAGCTGAAGAAATACTAATTTCTGTGTGAAAATACTAGCTGAATGTATTTTTAATATTCTAATTACATTTCTTCAAAGTTAACTCTGTGGTAAGAAAGTTGCTTTCAAATTTTATATATTCCCATGAGTGCTAGGAAAGGAGAAAAGGCCAGCAAAGGCCATATTCTCATGAACCGCACAGCAATTCCCACTGGCAATGAAGCACTAAAATTTGTCACAGTGTTCTGTTACATAGGGGTTATACTATTTTGGAATGCTCTGATTGTCAAGGAATTGGAACACTGAATTAAAAGGGCAAGTGTGTCTTTTAATGAGTCTAACAGGCAGACAATTGCCCTAATATGAAAGCATTAAATCGCAAACTCAAAATATTTAAAGAACAATCACAATGACTGCTTTCTAGCATCAAATTCCAGTGCACTAAAAAATGCCTGCAATTGTTTGATTATCTTCATTGCCACCAGATTCATAAATTAAATTTTTATTTAAAATAACATAAACATAATTATTTTATATAGCATAAATATAATATGACATTATAATATAAGCATATCTAATTCATACTCCATTGCTAGCTGCATAAAATGGTAATCCATTTAATCTTCTCAATCTGCTATATGGTAGCAACTACCATTTAATCTAATAGATGCTTAAGGTAATAATGGCTTTCATAGATTAAATTTCTTTTCTTTATTCCCAAAGGTAGTAAATTCATATCTAGAATACTCAATCAAGATAGTCTAACTCTGGACACTTTCTATTTAAATTACTATACTGCACCTTCCAAAAGTGAAATACAGACAAAATTCTCATTACCTTCAGATTCGGAAAACTTCAATATTAAAATAATAATCATGGTTAAATATTTCTAGTGGCCTCTATGTCAGTAAGTTACCATGAACTTGAAAGTGCCCTTCATAGATACACTGAAGGAAGGAAGGTATTGACAAAACACTATATGCAAACAAAATTAATCTCTCAAAAGAACTACCACTGTACTCTAATTGCTTCATGCTCAAATGGTCTTTCCAGATCCACTGTTGTCTTAGATAAGGAATCAAGAGAACAGCAAATGAACAGGGAGGAGATGCAAAAATAATCATACTACAAACAACAGCTATAACCTTAATCTAAAATAACATACATGCATACACACACACACACACACACATATATCTTTTAGGAGAGTGACTGCTTGTTGTACATAAATCAAATAAATGAGCCATATGATCTGTATTGATACATTTCTTGATATAAAGCCTAAATCAGATATAATTCTCCAAGTCTATTTTCACTAATTTGAAATTACGACATTTATCCATGAAATTTAGTTCCTACTACAACCTAGGTGGTATGTACTTCTGAACAAATTACTTCCTTTCATCTGTGTTTCATAAAACATGGAACAATATAACAAGTGCATGTTTTTTATTTCAGAAAAGAAAATTGAGAGTAAGAAAATTATTTTTCCATACATCATAGTAAGAGAAATGAGAGTAGGGGAGTGAATATGATCTGTGATTCTTTGCATATTGATTGCCATGAATTCATCTTGTCAATTTATGTACATTGTCTCATTTATGTCTGATATGTGTTCAGAGGAGGGATATGAATAATGTATCCCAGTAGATAGGGATAGTAGCTGCTGTCTGTTTACTTGCTGAAAGAGCTTTATGGTAAGGTGAAATTGTGAAATAAGCAAATTCTACTCTCTGAGACCTTCTTTCTTCTTTTCTTTGGTCACATTGAGCAAATGAATATTGACAGGTCCTGAACTAGCAAGTAGCATTCCAGACTAGGCATAGGAATCAGCAATGTGGTATACATGAAACCACAGCTTTATGTTTGATGGGTTAGATTTTTGAACCAAGTAGGCACATAGCTCAGAAAGACACTGACTGGTGATCAAATCATGTTTCCCAAAATATAACTACATACAGTAAAGAAAACTAGAACACGTTTATCCAATGATGTGGGATTTTGTCCTATCCCAAGAGACAAGAATTAGAGTTTCTATGAAATAGTAATAGTTTTGCACATTTATGACCTAACACCAAAAATATCATTTCTCTCGTTCTTTTCAGGGAACAGCTATAGTAATTCACTTAAGGTTGCAAAGCAAGGGATTTGAGTAAGCCCCTGGAACTGTCATATTTCTGAAATGTCTTTTATTTTCCTTTTTTGGTTTTTTGTTCGTTTGTTTTGTTTTGTTTTTGAGTCAGGGTTTCTCTGTAGCTTTGGAGACTGTCCGGGAATTAGCTCTTGTACACCAGGCTGGCCTTGAATTTACAGAGATCCACTTGCCTCTGCCTCCCTAGTTCTGGGATTAAAGGTGTGTGCCACCACCTCCAAGCTTACTTTAATTTTTTCTTTTTGCAGTGAACGACTTTTTCTTTATCCTTCGTTTTTGTAGCAATCTTAAGGAACCATTGAAAGCTTGTGGTCAGTGACTTTAAAATAGATCTGTTTCTGGTCATTGAGAAACCTAGGTGTTAACATGATTTGTTTGTGATTGCTTGCTATTTCCGTGGCAATAAAAGGTTGAAATCTTTTTTTTTCTTTTCTAAGAAGGAACCCTGCAGAGTTCTGACTAAAGAGGGATTCCTCATGTATAGCATGTGAAATTGCTGTTCAGGGATATACAAGGCACTTTGAATGCCACAATACTTTTGAGCTATAGCTTAAAAAAATATGGCATTCCTATCGTCATTTCAGGGTTTTTTTTGGATTATTTTAAATTCTGTACAGTGTATATGTGTGTGCATGCACACACACCAGCATGTGTGTACATGAGTGCAGGTGCTCATTGAGGCCAAAGGTAATGGCTTCCTTGGAGCTGGATTTTTGAATTTACAGTTGGTTGTGAGCAACCTAATATGAATGTTTCAATTTGAGCTCAGCTTCTCTTAAAAGCCAGCAATATTCTTAGCTAACAAATTATGTCTCCAGCTCCCTTTTACTCTACATTATAATCTCAGGATGAACTCAAAAAAACAGACTTTTGATTCCCCCAACCTTTTTCCCTTTGCCCTTACATGTATGAAATACTTCTGCTCCTCTTTGGCTTCTCATACCCACTCCTTGTCTCTAACTGGTGCATAATCTCATTTAAACATTGTAACTAACAGCATAGTCTATAGAATGACAACATTATTGCCACCTAGGAGTTAGAAATTACAGAATCTCTGTACCCACTTCAGTCCTATGACATAAGGATTTACTTTTTTTTTTTTTTTTTTTTTTT
This sequence comes from Dicrostonyx torquatus, assembly GCA_028555095.1. Taxonomy (NCBI): domain Eukaryota; kingdom Metazoa; phylum Chordata; class Mammalia; order Rodentia; family Cricetidae; genus Dicrostonyx; species Dicrostonyx torquatus. The sequence goes on from JAQHUG010000100.1 coordinate 4,359,685, forward strand.
TTTTTTTTTTTTTTTTTTTTTTCAAGACAGGGTTTCTCTGTGGCTTTGGAGCCTGTCCTGGAACTAGCTCTTGTAGACCAGGCTGGTCTCGAACTCACAAAGATCCACCTGCCTCTGCCTCCCGAGTTCTGGGATTAAAGGCGTGCGCCACCACCGCCCGGCTAAGGATTTACATTTTAACAAGATTCCCAAGTGAATTATCTTCACATTAAGATTTGTTAAGCAATTCTATACGAAATTATATCTAAACTCTGACTCAAAAATTGACTTGTCTTGAATCTTTCCTTTCTCTCTCAACCCCTTGGCTAGAAATTCAGTTTTCAATAGCTCCATATAGGATTTTGTGACTCCAATATTCATGATGCAAAATGTTCCTCTGTGTGTGTGTATGTGTTTGACAGAGAGAGACCATTTCTTTTTCTACGAGTGCATGTGTGTATGTTATTCTATATATTCATTTATTTCAATTTTTCCCTTTATTATAGATAATTCAATCTTGTTCTATTTTATTCACCCCATCTTCTATTTCTGTTAATAAGTTTTCCTTTTAATTGTTACTGCTAATGTCCTTGAAAGTGAACATTTTCTTGTTTGTTTAACACTTGACATAACTGTCTTTAATTTCTATTCTTAATGGCTACTAATGCTTTTACCTTTCCTCTGAATTTTTACCATATAAATCAGTGGTGTCCTCTCAGGATGTATCCCAAAAAAGGAAACTAAAGAATATTTTACATAAGAATAAACTTTAAACTACTTAGTAAAAGTTGAATATCTGTTTGCACATCAACAATGAAGATTTGCTATTAACTGTGTTATTCAAAGGCACTGATGACTAGGGTCATATTTACAAATACATTTGTTAAAACCGATATATATGCATATATACATATATGTATGTGTGCACACATAGTTTATTATATACATTTACTTTTTATTGCTATATCCTTGTACTGCTTACTTTACTATCACTGAATAATCAGCAAACACTTGTTTGAAAATTTGCATACCCTCTTTTAAATAAAATAATCACTCCAAAAGTATTTTTGTAATTTGAATTGGTATAATAAATAATTCCAAATAAATTATGAACAAAGACAGGTTTGAAATCCTAACACTAAGTTTTCTATAAATTTGCCATGTTCGTTATGCAAAATTCAGTGTAAACTATATTTTTCAGTCACATTAAATAAGCACGAGTATAAAAAGATCACATTTTCATGGAAATGAATGGAGTGATATTTTCACCTTGAATAAAGCAAGAACAATTCATTGATAAATTTTATTATAACTACTGAATCACTTCTTAAAGGACTGTAAATAACTTTCAAATATATGTACTTGAGATTTTGAAGCAGGGTATGATTTGTGTGTGTATATGTGTGCATAATTTTTATTATTATGTTGAAGAGAAAGTATTAGGTAATTCTTGTGTTTGACAATATTATTCTGAAAACCCAATAATTCCATATATTTTATATGATTAGTACCATATAGTATCATATATGATTTAAACAGGTATTTTCTATTTTTTATTGTATTTTTGTTTCACTTAGGTGTTGGATCACAGTCTAACATACATCTTCATTATAAGAGAAATCACAGTTGAAAATATTACCCATTGATCATATTAGATATGGAACTTTTATACCAAAGGTAAAATGATAAAAGATCAGTTTTGTTTTTTTATGTCACTTCAAGAGGAACTTCAAAGAAGCTTTCTAAATCCTTTTTCTTATCTAAGCCATGGAATCTATGGTGCTGTCCATTTCTCCTCCTGAGTACCTTATAAGCAAGGTACATAGGACTCTCGGGTTGTACACGAAGAAATTGCTGACTATTAGGATCATTATAACATCTGCCTACAGGATCGTTTGTGTAACCGATAATCCACTGTGAAATTGCTACCTTTATGCCCTGCAGTACTCTGCTTGTGCTGGAAGAGCTTGTTCAGTCAACAAAGAACTTGAGTAAGTAGAATGTGAACAAAGGCCTCCTTCCTTAGACACAGTGAACTTAGAAATGTATTGCTAAATCTTTGAATGTAAACAGCAGGTCCTGATTCATTGTAGAAAGCCTTCTGATTAGTTTTTGCTATTGACTGAAAAGTACTTCTGTTATCATAGTACCACTTGTCAAATATGCTTTTTTTTCCATTTGATATTTTTTTGCTTCTTTGTAAAAATCAGGTGTTCGGAGGTGTGTGGATTAATATCTGGGTCTTTAATTCATTTCCATTAGTCCTTCTGTCTGTTCTTTTGCCAATACCAGGCTGTTTTCAGTACTGTAGCTCTGTAGTAGAGTTTAAAGTGAGGGATTGTGATGCCTCCAGAAGTTCTTTTATTGTACAGGATTATTTTAAGAGAGTTGGGTTACTACCCAAGAAATAAATACTGAACATTGTTTCTGTGAGTCTTTCTATTCAATTTTTCAAATTCAAAGAAATCAGATGCCTGAGCAAAAATGGACTCTCACAGCAACACCAAGGTCTTTTTAAAAGAAGAATTTCATGCTTTATATCAAGAATCCCTTTTTCCCAAAAAGTATTTATTCTTGCTTTAAGTTGGCCTATGTCTTTAATCCCACTCTGAAGGCAGAAACAGACAGTGTTCAAAGGAGGCCACTTGTTCACCCAGGCCATCCCTAACCAAAATTACCACATAGAAACTGTATTAATTAAAACAATGCTTGGACCATTAGCTCTAGCTTCTCACTGGCTAACTCTCACTGTCTTAATTTAGCCATTTCTATTAATCTTTGTATCATCATGTAGCTGTGACTTACCAGCAAAGTTTCTATCTCCATGTCTATCTCCAGCAGCAGCTCCATGGCATCTTCTAACTCAGCATTCGTCCTCCCATGCTATCAGCCAACCAGTTTTTTTTTATTCATTAGCCAATAAAAGCAACACATAAACAGAAGGACCTCCCACACCAAGGTAAATATCTGGTCTACAATGTGAGTACCAGGACAGGCTCCAAAGCTACACAATGAAACCCTGTCTCAAAATAACAACAACAACAACAACCCCAAAATTTAAAAAAATCAAAAAAATAAAGTTTCTGAACAGGCTACCCTATACCAAATTAAAAATAAAAATAAAGAAATAAAGAACATGAATGTGTTGTTCTACTCATGATAGTCATTGTAACAATAAAATAGTTATTTGTTTCTCTTTTGTATATCAGTCTTCCTTTCAAATATATCATACCTTCAGTGTGTATCATATATTGTGGAACTGGGTAAGATACTGTACCTTTTTCCCCATGAAAGCTTGGATTCTGAGACTGTTCATAATGATTAATAATGTTTTTATACAAAATTTTACCCTCTCACAAAATATCAACACTGTGTACACATTCATTAAAGATATAAACTATTACAAATATAATGCAAGAGGTACTACTATGTGTAGAAATGCAGTTTTCAATTTTTACCAACACTCAGGAATAAATTTACCATGGTTATATTGTAACAAAAAATCTTTAAAATTCATTATTGATATTTTTCTTAACTATTCTGCTGAGCAATCTCTGACTTTCTCTAAAATCTTTTGTGTATGTTGTAGAACTTACTGAAGTTCTGAGTATAATTATGAGGTATTCAAGTAAGTATTCTTTTCTGGAATAAAATAATATAAAAACCACAATATAACAATACAATTGGTATTATAAATAGTCATACTTCAATTAATGTAACAGATATCTAATATAAACCAAATTTGAGGGAGAAAGTTTTATTTTAGTTAAAGGTTTTGGTGTGAGAGGTCCTTCTGGCCATGTGAAGCTTTCATTGGTTAATGAATAAAGAAACTGCCTTAGCCTGTTGATAGGACAGAACTTACGTAGGTAGGGAAAACATAACTGAATGCTGGGAGAAGGAAGAGTCAGAGAGATGCCATGGAGCCACCAGAAACAGATGCTGGGATTTTACCCAGTAAGCCACTGACACATGCCGATATACAGATTAATAGAAATGGGTTAAATTAATATAAGAGTTAACCAATAAGAAGCTAGAGCTAATGGGTTAAATAGTGATTTAATTAACACAGTTTCTGTATGATTATTTGAGACGAACAAGCAGCCTGGCTCTCCATGCAACAGGTTTCATAGGTTTCAGTCTATGATTATTTGTCAGTCTTGTTTGGGGCCTTGTGTAGCACTGCTTATAATGGAAGTACCTCAAGAAAATTAAGAAGGAAACAGGAATAGATATTTCATAAAGGAACATAACCCCAAATACCTAACTTATTCTTTTTAACTGCTAACTCTGAAATGTCCTATTATCTCCAAACAGGAAAAAACTGAAAACTATGTCTTTTCTTTTTTAGAAAAATAATTGTTTGGCAGGTTTATACATTTTACTAAAGAAAGATGCTGAAAAGAAACCCCACACTAGCTCAGGATTGAGAAATAGATGGTTATTTATTTAGAGGTAGACTCACAAATTAGAATCCTCTAGTTGAACGATGATCAGAAACCGAATCCCACAGCTGGAAAAATAGAGTGGACACATGTTCTACATTGGCTTATATAGTATAAGAGGCCACGCCCCAGTTGGCGGGAAACAGCTGGCTGTAAGACTTCCTATAGCATTTTGCATAATGAATTGTTATATTTTTAATTTAACCCCTCCAATTTCCCTCTCAGTTTCCTCACTTCTAGGAAATCCTTCTCAACAAACTCCCCTTTTACTTTCATATTTTCTTTTTTTTATATGTGGCCCACTAAGTATAATTAGAATTTCTTTCCCAAGTTTTGGTGGTATATTTACTGGGGAAAGGGCAACTTACCAGTGACTACACCATAAAAGAAAATGACAAGCCTTCCCTCAATAAAATTTAACACTCAATAGTACCTCTGGAAGGGGTAGGTCTTAATAGCCCTCCTTCTCCAACCATGATGAAATAGTAATAGACCCCATCTGACCTGGATTTTTTTCCCCTGGAACCAATGCAAAGATAGAAGGAGAAGGAGTGTGTGTGCACACCCTGCCAGAAGGTCCCCTGAAGAGAGTGTGGACACCTCCAGCCCCTGCTGCATGGGCCTCTTTATTTCACATAACACTGCCCTCGCCCTACAAGTTTGCCCTTTCCGCTGTGGGATCCTTGGTCCACGAGGAGTCCCTGTTCCTGTGCTGAGGTCAATGATCCAGAGGGCTGAGTGTATGCATACACCCTGCCAGAAGGTCCCCTGAAGGGAGTGTGGACACCTCCAGCCCTTGCTGCATGGGCCTCTTTATTCCGCATAATACTGCCCTTGCCCTACAGGTTTGCCCTTTCCTCTGTAGGGTCCTTGATCCACCAGGAATCCCTGTTCCTGTGCTGAGGTCAATGATCCAGAGGGGTGAGTGTGTGCACGTGCCCTACCAAAAGGTTCCCAGAAGGGAGTGTGGGCACCACCAGCCCCTGCTACAAGAGTTTCTTCATTCCACACAATCCTGCCTCCCCCTGCAAATTCGCCCTTTCCTCTGCAGAGTCCTTGGCCAACCAGGCGTCCCTGTGCCAGTGTTGAGGACAGTGATCCAGAGGGGTCCTTAGCCCAGGAATAGATCCTACTCTTGCCCTGAGGAAATCCAACCAATGAACACTCCTTTCCATCTTCGGGGTCCTTAAATCCACCACCACAACTGGCTCCAGTACCTTGGGGCCATAAGAGAGGACAGACCAAGAAAATTCTCCAGGAACACTATCACTCACAGCTAAGATTTGATCAAGACGCCAAGACTCTCGTGGCTGTATTTGAAGGAAGAGATGGGCAGGCATCAATGCAAGATTAAGATATCTACATTAAGGGAGTCATTTTAGGATTGGCAAGAGATTTGTCTCTAAAGGGGATCCCAGCTGTCCACAGGGATGTCCCCTGCTGGGTATTTGGGCAGCAGAGGAGAGGGAGCATGAACCAGCCTTGTCCCATAGTCACATTGATGAATATCTTGATCATCACCATAGAAATTTCAACTGATGGATGGAGATAGAGTCAGAGTCCCACATTCACATCAGAACAATGGACTGAGTTCCCAAGGTCCAGTCGAAGAGCAGAAGGTGGGAGAAGATGATCAAGGAAGTCAGGACCACGTGGGACTGGTCCATCAACTTAGAGAGTGTGCCTGATCTATTGGGAGCTCATTAAATCCAGCTGGACAAGGACTGAAGGAGCATATGACCAAATCGGAATCTCTGAATGTGGCTAAGGTTTCTTAGGGTCTGACTAAGAAACCAATGGTAATGGTATGGGGACCTAATTCTGCTGCATGTATTGGCTTTTTGGGAACCTAGTCTATACGGATGCACATATTCTTAGGCCAGGATGGATGGGGGAGGGCCTTGGGCATACCACAGGGCAGGGTATCCTGCCCCCTCTTAGGGAAGCAGGGGGAGGGAGGAAGGGTAGTGGGAGAGTGGGAGGGCCTGGGGCAAGGGGGAGAAAGTGTAATTTTAAAATTTTATTAAAAAATTAAAAAAGGAATTCCTCCAACAACATGAAAATCATCATGAAAATGTCAGAATCCAGTGAGCATGCAAAGAGAAGAATTGAACACCCTATTCCAGAAGAAATAGAAGAAAACAACTTTAAACATTACTTAATTAAAATGATGGAAACCTTTAAAGAGGAATTAAAAAACTCCCTTAAAGAATCAGATGAGAAGGCAAACAAAAAGCTGGAAGAAATTAATAAATCCCTCAAAGAAACCCAACAAAACCAAGAAAAAGCAATTAAACATGTGAAGGAAACACTTCAAGATTGATATAGAGGTAATAAAGAAAACACAAGCCGAGGGAACTCTGGAAATGCAAAATCTGAGTAAACAAACAAGAACTACAGAGACAAGTATAACCAACAGAATATAAGAGATAGAAGAAAGAATCTCAGACGTTGAAGATTCTATAGAGTACATAAACTCATTGATTATAGAAAACAACAAATCCAACAAATTCTTAACACAAAACATCCAGAAAATCTAGGACAACATGGAAAGACCAAAGCTAAGAATAATAAGGGTAGAAGAAGAATAATTACAGCTCAAAGGCCCAGAAAATATATTCAAAAAAATTATAGAAGAAAACTTTCCCAACCTAAAGAAGGATATTCCTATGAAGATACAAGAAGCATACAGAACAACAAATAGACTGGATCAAAAAAAATCTCCTCGCCATATAATAATTGAAACACAATACATACAGAATAAAGAAAGACTATTAAGAGTTGCAAAGGAAAAAGGGCAAGTAACATATAAAGGTAAACTTATCAGAATTGCATCTGACTTCTCTATGGAAACCATGAAAGCCAGAAGGTCTTGGATAGATGTGCTTCAGACACAAAGAGACCATGGATGCAAGCACAGGCTACTATACCCAGCAAAGCTTTCTTTCACCATCGATGGAGAAAACAAGATATTGAGGATAATAGCAAATTTAAGCAATACATAGACACAAACCCAGCCTTACAGAAAGTACTAGAAGGAAAACTACAAAACAAGGAAGCCAACAACAACCACAGTAGCACAGACATCTGACAACCCTCCACCAGCACAACTCAAAGAAGGGAAACACAAACACTACCACCAAAAAATAAATAAATAAATAACCGGAGTTAACAACCACTGGTCATTAATATCACTTAATATCAATGGGCTCAATTCACCTATAAAAAGACATGGGGTAAGAGAATGGATATGAAAACAGGATCCAACATTCTGCTGTTTACAAGAAACACACCTAAACCACAAAGACAGACATTATCTCAGAGTAAAGGGGTGGGAAAAGGTTTTTCAATCAAACAGTCCTAAGAAACAAGTGGGTGTGGCTATACTAATATCTAACAAAATTGACTTCAAACTAAAATCAATCAATCAGAAAAGATGGAGATGGACACTTTATACTCATAACAGGAATAATCCATCAGGATGAAGTCTCAAACCTGAATACTTATGCTCCTAATATAAAAGCACCCACAAATGTAAAAGAAACATTACTAGAACTCAAAGCACACATCAAGCACCACACACTAATAGTAAGAGATTTCAACATTCCTATCTCACCAATGGACAGGTCAACCAGACAGAAACCTAACAGACAAATATGAGAACTAACAGATGTAATGAATCAAATGGACTTAGTAGACATCTATAGAACATTCCATTCAAACAGGAAAGAATATACCTTCTTCTAAGCATCTCATGGAACCTTCTCAAAAATTGATCACATACTCAGTAACAAAGCAAACATCCACAGATACTAAAAAAATTGGAGTAACCACCTGTGTCTTATCAGATCACTATGGAGTAAAGTTAGAATTCAACAACAATTCCACCCTCACAAAGCCTACAAACTCATGGAAACTGAATAGTCAACTACTGAACCACTCCTGGGTCAAGGAAGAAATAAAGAAAGAAATTAAAGTGTTCCTTGAATTCAAAAAAAATAAAGACACAACATACCTCAACCTATGGGGCACTATGAAAGCAGTGCTAGGAGGAAAGTTCATAGCACTTGGTGCACACATAGAGAAAACAGAGAAAGTAAACATTAGTTACCTGACAGCGCACCTGAAAGCTCTAGAAAAATAACAGGCAGACTCACTCAGGAGGAGTAGAAGACTGGAAATAATCAAACTGAGGGCTGAAATCAACAAAATATAAACACAGAAAACAATCCCAAGATTCAATGAATCAAAGATCTGGTTCCTTGAGAAAATCAACAAGATCGACAAACCCCTGGGCAGAGAAAGAACACTCAAATTAACAAGATCAGAAATGAAAAAAGGGACATAACAACAGACACTACGGAAATGAAGAGTACCATTAGGTCTTACTACAAAAGCCTGTATGCCACAAAATTGGAAAATGTAAAAGAAATGG
>JAQHUG010000100.1:4378699-4393499 GCA_028555095.1 Dicrostonyx torquatus
TCTCTCTCTCTCTCTGTGTGTGTGTGTGTGTGTGTGTGTGTGTGTGTGTGTGTGTGTGTGTGTGTGCTTTCGGGAGGATTAAGACTATTCTCTAGTTGTTAAAGATAAACCAGTAGACATTGTATCAATACAAACTATCAGAGAAGAAAAGCAACTTAAAGATTCATCCCTTTATTTGAATGAATTAGTTATTAAAGTTAAATTTAAAAATTGAATGTTACCCAACTAGTTGGTGGAGCAGATGGCCTAGTTTTTCTACATAGAAAGTTATGAGAATTACTGCAAGATCCTATGCTCCAAAGTATTCCTGCACAGCTTTCTGAAGAATTTGACGTTCCAAAGGTCAGAATTTTTCTTCTGCAATATTAGTATTTTGTTGTCTCAAATGCTACTATGGGAGAATTATCTAGACTTTTATCTAAGGTCAGTCCCTCCTTTGGCACTAACTATTCCCCTCTCACATACTCTAAGTCTTTGCTTCAAGAAATCATCTAAATTTTATGTTGTCAACTTTTCCATCTTATGGATGATTTCTATCGTTTTGCTTTATTTATTCCCATATTATGCTTTGGTTAATCTTTTCAGGAACATACATTATCTATTTTTAAATCGTCTGTTGATACTATATTCAATTCCAGTTATAGTCCCAATCAGTATATATCTGTCTGGTTACTAAACATATTCATTTTCGTGTGTCTACTGTGCAATTCAGCTTCCAAATTCAATGCCATCATGTAATGTCATTCTTTTTTGAGATATAATTACCATTCTACCACCATAACGGCAACTTTTTCTTTCCTGTTGCTGAGCTAAAATCTTGAATCATTGCTTGCTCTTATACTTCATATATAACTAGCCATATAGGACAATTAGATATATTTTCAAAATAATGTCTGGATTCTGACTTTTCATCACTACTTTTTAAGTCATTTTATATTTGAAAATATTTTTTCATATGTTATCTTTTGACAATGGATTCTCCTCCCTGTTACTCCTAATACTGTCTTTCTTCATCAGAATTTCTATATTAACCTCCAAACTCTTATGCCTTTTCCCTCTGTGATGAACTTCAGCCTTTATAGTTTATGAAATAAAATTGTTATGAAAAAATTATAAATATGCCTAATTTTTCAACAGTGATATACAACAAAATGAGTTTTGCACTTTTACAAATGTGGAAACTATAGTTAACAGATAATGGTTCTGTGTCCTAAAGGCCTCTAGTAAAATGAGTTGTGTTTCCAGGAAAATATAACAAAGTAACAATTTGGTAGCCATTAACCAATTAGTAGAACTAAATTTATCAGTAATCGTAATTGAGATTCTGAGAAAATAAACCAAGTCAATTTTGATGAGTCCAATTGCAGAGTATAGCTCTAAAGCTATTGCCTTGGAGCACCAGGAGAAAAGTGAGAATCTGGGAGTGGCATACAAATATTTCATGTTTCAAATTATAATTTATTTAACTCAACAACTTTTATGTCCATTTTTAACACTTGGTTTGTTAAATAATTTAGTGATAGAGTGCAATTCTATTTTTTATTATGTAGATTCCTATAATTATATTTTTACATTTTGAATTTAAAATATTTTTATGCAATATATTCTGACCATGGTTTCTCTTACTCTAACTCCACAAGATCTTTTCTACCTCCTCACCTGCTTAACACTATGCTGTTTATCACTCTCTCTCCCTTTTACAAGTAGAAAAACCAGAATTTATTTAAACAAAAAAGAAACACACACATCCACATACATAAAACACATAATTGGAACCCATATGTAAGCAAAAGACCAATAAGAAAAAAATCCCAAACAAAGCTATGTAAGACAAAGTTTACAAAAATATCATAAATTCATTTTTTTGTTGGCCATCTATTTAGGGCATACAGGCTGCCCTGGAAGTTGGTTAATATACCCACTGAAATGCCAATGGAGAAAACTAAGTTTTCATTTGCTGTAAGTGGAGAATGCTCATTCATTTCTGGCTGCCTCGACCCAAAAATTGACACAGAAACTATATTAATTAGAACACTGTTTGGCCAATGATTCAATAATTTTTTAAGTAGCTCTTACATTTTAAATTAACCCATTTCTGTTCATCTGTGTATCTTCACAAGGCTGTGGCTTACTAGGTAAGGTTCTGTTCTGGTGTCTTTCTCCTTCGGCAGCTACATGGCATATCTTTGACTCCACTTTATATATATATATATATAAATATATTTATATTTAATATAAATATATAAATTTATAAATATATATATATATTCAGATTTTCCTCCTGGCTTTGCTCTGCTAAGTCATTGGCCAAAACTGCTTTATTCATCAACCAATAAAAAGCAACACATATACAGAAGGACATTCCCACATCACTTTGAAAGTGGGTATCAATTGCAGATAGCATCTTTGTTACAGATGGAAGCCCATGTCTTCTTCTCCATCTCAGCACTGGGACTGTGCCCAGCTTGAATCTATGCAGACCCAGAGAATGCTGCCACTGTCTCTATGTGTCCAGTTATATTTGAATTTCATGTGATTTTTAATCTTTAGGAACTGTGATATGTATATATGTATCTATTTATATAAACATATGAGTTTGCATTTATAAGTATGTTAATTCTTTCTTGATCCTTGTAGAACTTTGTCTTTAATTGTTATATATCAAAAATGTTCAGATATGTACAATTATATATTTAATACATATATTTGCAATCTCTAATTTGTAGTCTACTATTTGAAACTAAATATGTTCAGAAGAAAGCCCCAGTATAGAAATTTGCCTTCTAGAATTTGAGATATTCCATTATGCCAAGTGAAGTAACGCAAGCAGGTGGCTATATGACACGGAGAGGCAAAATTGACACACAAGAGCAAGAGAAAAAATAGTATCTTTATTATGACAATGATAACTTATAGAGTGTTAATTTGAGTCCAAAAATTGGTAAATGCTTTTCATGAAATAATTCATTGAGCAGGGGCAGACATGAACAAATGTTTATTCATCTCACATAGGGCACTGGTAGATCAAATAAATGAATACATCTGAGTGTATCACGGTGAACCAATGAGTTTAATGGGATTCCTTAGTGAAACATTTGTGAGAGGTTACTTGAAAAAGAGTGGATAACACAAATGCAGCTGCCATAACATGAAAAGTTCACATCAGCTATCATGAAGATTCATGAACACGGCATCCCCATAGTTTCCTGCACAACCTGTAGTCTCCAGTAGAGTCTCCTGCTTAGAGATTGTATAATCTGAGGCATGTACCTTGAGAAACTTAGAACTCTTTGAATCCCCCTAAACTTTTAATTTTTCTGAGCTCCTTGAATATTGTAACCATTAACATTGTAGATTCCCGAGTCCTTTTAGCTGTCTTCTTCCCCTCAGGATGGAGTGTTTTAATCTTCGAGAAATGACTAAAGAATAATGACTGTAGTATGCTATAAACATATTGATGTTAAAAAGCAAAAAGTAAGTCAAAATTGAGTAGCATACATGACAGTATTCACTATCTATAAGAATGTTTCTCGGCCGGGCAGTGGTGGTGCACGCCTTTAATTCCAGCACTCAGGAAGCAGAGGCAGCTGGATCTCTGTGAATTTGAGACCAGCCTGCTCTACAAGAGCTAGTTTCAGGACAGGCTCCAAGATACAGAGAAACCCTCTCTTGAAAAGCCAAAAAAAAATTTCTCATTTTATTTGTTAGATCTCATTTGTTACAGGTAGCACCTTTTAGTATTTGTTAAATGACCACAATTTCACCTGGTTGAAGGAATTTTTCCACCATAATTCTCTGTAAATAAAAGATAGTATAGTATTAGGCCCCATTATTCTATAAACTGTTTTCAAAAACCAACTGTCTCTCTGTATCTGCTTCAGAGGCACATAATGCATATGGTCCTAAAGGTATATGCTACTCAAATGGAGGCAAGCCGTTCAGTAACTTAAGCCACACTGTCAATGAAGTTATTACAAAGAGTGATATAGTTATACTCAAAACATCAAGAACCAGCACAAGCCAGAATTTTATAAATTGTAGAAACTTCATAATCAAATATTTATAGCTCTCTCTGCAGTGTTTGAAAATTATATTATTAAAAGCAGATATAACAAATAGGTTATCAATCTCAAAGTTACATTTCACTATCACTGTCAAATTCTTTTGATTTCAGTCTTTCAAGATTGAAGAGAAAGGTAACAAACTCAGGTAGCAAATCAAAGCTTTACTCTATAATTTACTTTGTGAATAATTTCTAATTGATTCAGACTGATGGGACTGCAGTTTGATGTATTGCAGAGGCAGGAGATACTTTGGACCAAGTAAATTTACAAGCTCCTATTCTTGAGAGAAAAATAGCTGCTATATTTCATGTTGTCATTTTTTTTATTTGTAACAACATAGTTGTGTACCTATGTGGATTCTTAAAAATGTATACCAAACAAAATATACATGTGTAACTCTGTCATCCACTTGTCAATATTATGTTAGGCAGGCCCACTTTCTATTTGCTCAAAATAAAGATTTAAGCAAAACACAGGAATTAACTCAAAAGTTGCAATTTTCTATATAAAAAAAGTTGCTTAGCAACCTCTCTGAACCACCTGCAGTTCGGAGTTCATATCTTGTTAACATCTCTAAAATTAGAACAATGCAAGGCTTCATCTTTGTGTATTTTAGTTGGATTATTTTGTTGAGGTTTGTTTTGTTCTATGCTTAAAGAGTCTGAGTGTTGTTTTTCCAAAACATTATTCTGGACAAGTTTCCAGTATTTGAAAAATGTGTGTGTGTGTGTGTGTGTGTGTGTGTGTGTGTGTGTGTGTGTAGACTATGCCTGTATCTCTTGTCTGCTCAAAGGTCAGAAGCACTTCACCTCAATTCAGTGACAAATTGCCTTATTTTACAGCAGATGTAACACTGGAATTCAAAAACAGCTATATCTGACTTACCTTTGGATTTTAACTAAAGATCCTCATCCAATGTGTGTGTACCTTGGCTGATAGAATTTGTTTCTTCTTTTTAGTATGGGAAAAGGATAAAACACAAAACACATTTTTTTCATCTTTTCCTCATATCTCCTTTTGGAGGATGGAATATCCTCAGAGGTCTGAGTCTGAATGCAATGAAGACCCCTTGGGAAACTTTGTGCCCCTTCAACTAGGCATTATGCCACCTGGCTGACAAGCTACCCATCAGGAACTCTGGAAAATTAATGGAAGAGTGGGAAGAAGAATTTTAAGAATCAGAGGAGATGGAGGGCACCAGGTGAGCATAAACCACTGAATCAACAAAGCAGTGCTCTCATGATCTCATGGAGACTAAAGCAGGAAACACAGTGTCTTGCCAGGGTCTGTACCAGGTCCTCTGATAGTATGTTATGCCTTTTTAGTATGGTGTTTTTGTGGGACTTCTGACAGTGGGAGCTGGTATGTTTCTGAGTCTTTTGTTAGCTCTTAGGACTTTTTTCCTCCCATTAAGTTGCCGGTACAACCTCAATACGAGGGTTTTTGCCTTCTCTTATTGTATCTTGTTTTGTCATGTTTGATTGTCTATTGGAGGCCTGCTTTTTTTCTAAAAGGAAATGGAAGAAATATAGATCTGGGGGTTGTGGAAGGGAGAGGTGGGGGAGGCTGTGAAGAGTGAAGGGAGGGGCAGCTTTGGTCAGGATGTATTGTATGAGAGAAGAATCTATTTCCGATAATTAAAAATGTGATTCCTTCCCACTTCATTCTGAGTGAGGACAGTAAGCCAGATAAGGAAGACAGTTATTTTTGTGCTTTGGTTTTATTGAAACAGAGTCCCACTAAGTAGCTAAGGATGACTTTAAATTCCTCATCCTTCTTTCTGAATCTCTGGAGAGCTAGATTGCACAACAATAACATGCACTAGCTTGCCTAGGAAGTTTGCTAAGTACTCAATCATTACTAGTTTTAAATAAATTATTTTTCTATTCCTCCTGTTTTTGTCCAGTGCCAGAGACTTTTTCAATTCTTTGAAAATTATGATGATTTCAAGTTAGATTTTTTGGAGGGGGCAAGAAATGTTTTATTTAGCTTACAGGTTACACAGTTCATCATTGAGGGAAATTAAAGCAGGAACTCAATGCAGGAACAGAAGTATAGACCATATATGAACACTCCCTATTGGCTTGCTTTCCTTAACTGCCCACCTAGCTTTCTGATACAGCCCAGGGCAAGGCACTCTAGGTAGCATGGTCAACAGTGGGATGGACCTTCATACATCAACAGACAATGAAGAAAATGTCCCGCAAACATCCACATATTCCAGTATGATAAAAGCAATGACTCAGTTGAGGTTACATCTTCCTGGGTGTATCAAGTTGAAAACCACAATGTACGCACCACCACAATGTACACAATGGGTTTTGGTCATATTAACCCCAATTTCCCTCATATCCCCCTCTCTCCTATTGAAACCCTTCTTTGAATTATTGCTTCCCCATTTTATGTTGAGAAGCTGACAGACCTAGTCCTGTGCAGGCTTTGTGAAGATAGCCACAGCTACAGAGAGTTCATGAATACAATGGCACTGTCAAATCCAAAGCACTTTATATTTCTGCATATTTATACACCCTCTGGCTCTTTCATTTATTTCCCCCTTTTATTGAAAATAGTGTTTTTTTTCTCACATAACATATCCTCATTACAGATTCCTCTCCCTCTACAACTCCCACTTCAACATCCCACCTATACTCTTATCTGGATCCACTCCTTTGCTGTCTCTCCTTAGAAAAGAAACAGGTGCCCAATGGTGGTGGTGCATGCCTTTGATCCCAGTATTCAGGAGGCAGAGACAAATGGATCTCTGTGAGCTTGAGCCGAGTCTGATCTACAGAGAGAGTTTCATGTTAGGTTCCAAAATTAAAAAGAAACCCTGTCTTGTAAAATAAAAAGAAATTAAAGGAAACAGGCATCTAAAATATAAAAATAAAATATAAAATAAAACAAATACCAATGCATTGGAATTGGACAAAACAAACAGAAGGTTAAGAACCTAAGAGAAGGTTTGAGAATCAGAGACCTACTGCATAATGTCTGGCTATGGGTCTTTATTTGTTCCTGTCTGCTGCAGGAGGAAGCTTCTCTGATGATAGCTGAGAATTTTACTGGCCTACAAGTATAAAAGTGTGCCATTAGAAGTCATGTCATTTTTTTTAAAGAAAGTAGTATTTGCTTTCCTCCTGTGTCCCTGGTCTCAGGTTCTTGGTCATCAGAGCAGTATCAGGTTTGGGTTCCTTCACAGGGAGGGGAGCCTTAAGTCAAATCAGATATTTGTTTGTCACTCTCACAAGATTTGTGCCACCATTGTACTAGCTTATATTTCAAGAAGTACACTACTGAAAATCAAAGCATTTTTGGCTCACTTGTGGTTTGTGCTTCTCTTTTAGAAGCATGAAGAGTACCTTCCTGCACCAAAGATGTTAGAAATGTATACACCAGTTTGACTTTTCCATGTTCAGTGAGTTGCATGTGTGTTGTCTTTACCAAAGGGACCTTGATGTCAGTTTGTGGAGAGCAATCTATATTAATGGCAAAAGCCAGTGTTGGATTCTCATTTGATCCCATTGGCAAAACACTCAGATAAGGCCAAGAAAATGGCTTAGTACGTAAAAATAACTTGCCTCATTTGAAGACCTCAATTCTATCTCTTGGGCCTATATGGTGACAGGAGAGAAGCACCTATTACAAGTTGTCTTCCAACCTGCAGAGTCAGACTGTAAGCCACAGATTCCTCCTTAAACACAGTGAATACATTAATTAAAATGTTATAAAATGGCTGAACATCTTTGTGCCACTATTTTCCTTCATTTCACTGTCAAACTTTTCATAAAATCATTCTATTTTTTTCCTCTCGATTCTTGCTATGCTATCCTTTAGAAAGTCTTCAAAAGCCTTATCGGAATCACTTCCAGTTCCACCTCAGTAACTTCTAGAATCAAAGGTCTCTCCCCAAACAACCCATTTTGTTAAATACTTTTTGGATAGCTCTCCTAATATATCTACTGACATGAACATGCTCCACATTGACTTCTACATCAAGGCCATCCCTGACTATGAACACCCACTAGAGTATGATTCCAGCTCACTTTAGTTTGCTTAGCTATAGCTTTTTTTTATATTTCTCAAACATATTTCTATGCTTTCTTTTTATTCTGCTTCCCTCAATTGAAATTTCTTAACATAAGTCTCTGCCATGATGTTCCTTCAGGAAAGATCATACTCTATTTTCCAGGCTTCTCTGAAATGCAAAATCCTTCTCAGCCTATGAAATACTCAATACAATAAGGTACTGTCATGCTTGAATTTCTCTAATTTCTTTCTCCATATAGTAACTTCATTTAATTTGCTGTTTTCTCATGTTATAAAAGGTAAGATGTTTATTCTTTATGAATTGTGTCTAATGTGCATAAAATAAAAATATTTGTATAATGATTTTGCAATACTATGCATTTATGTACTTTTTACAAATTTATTGAATTTCTTCTCTGATAATTTCATACATGGTCAACAGTTATTCAAGGTATAGTCAATCCTCACTTACAAAAATACATATAGCTGTACTAGACTCCCCAAACATAATCCACACAAAGATTTACATATCTTCAACTTTTCACTAATCTTATTTATTATATGTTAAAGACCCCTTTGTTACTAAAGGTCACATTGAAAATGTCAGTGTAGACCTTCTTAGGCCAGGATGGAGAGGGGAGGGCCTTGGGCTTCCCACAGGGCAGGGTACCCTGCCCCCTCTTAAGTAAGCAGGGGGAGGGAGGTGGGGTAGTGGGGGAGCAGGAGGGCCTGGGACAAGGAGAGGAAGTGTAAATTTTTCTTTTAACAACAAAGAATAAAAAAGTGTCAATGCAGATGCCTGTGGCTAAGTGAATTTACATACAGTTTTCAAAAGAGAGAGGATGAAGTAACAGAGAAATGCAACATATGCATACAAGTATATACATGCACACTATCAAACATCTTTTTAACTATATTTTATTCTTTAAGAATTTCATACTATGTATGTTGAATATATTCAGCCCCTTATCTCAACTCCATATCCCATATCCACCCTCTTTAGCTCTTATTTTTTTCCCATATAACATTAAGGTATCTTTTTAAATTATTATTCTTTCACTATAGAGTTCAGTTTGTGTTGTTCGGGTAGTGTTGGTAGTAGGGTCTGCACTGGCATGCAGTAACGTCATTACAGAGAACTGATTGTCCTTCTTCTGGCACACTCTACTATACAAATTTATTCAAATGTATAGCAAAGAGAAAGAAATGATAATCACTTCTAAACATAAACAGTTGCTAGCTCCAGAAACAAGAATAAGACTAACAAGAAACTTCAGTATACAGTGAAGAAGGTCTTTCAAATTCCATTCTAAATATATCTGTGCTGCAAAATATTTTTCCAAAAGAATTCTTGCCTTGCATGCTTAAGGTCCAGACTTTAAGTCCAAACGCCACTAAAGTTTACATAGTTTGGTTTAATCACAGGATATATGTTTGGTATTTTTAATTAATTGAATTAAAACAAAATGAGTGAAAAAGAAGTTATCAAGCATTACATCGTGCAGGCTTAAGAATTGTGCTCGATGACTCTTCTTGTTCTATATGGGTACAGAGATATATTCTTCTTTAACTCAAATATGCCACATCCTGAAACAGCATCTTCAAACAGTATTCTGCCATTGAACTTTCAACATTTCCCTTTGTCTTTAGCTCTTATCAACTTCTTCAGTACTCAAAGTTGGTATAACTCACAAAGCATTTGAAACATCCTTTAAACACATAACCACTCCATTATTCGTGTAGAAACCTCAGGCAATGGACTAAAAGAAAATAGGTAATTTTCAATCCAATAAGTTCCCAGCTTTCAAATCATGAATTGTCTGTCTATTATTCAACTGTATGTTTGTGTTTTCTTGAGCATCATTTGGGCATTTATTGCTACTCTCATTAAGTTATTTGAGCTATTTGTTCTTTTCTTCTTTAAACTTCTTGCATTCTTTGATAGCGGTTATAATTGTTCCTTTATAAAAGGTTATAAAAGTTCTGTGTTTGTGAGTTCATTTAAGCAATACTTAGGGGAGAATATTTTTATAAGACTGATGGATTTAAGGGGAGATAAACTGTCTTTGTCTTTCATATTATTTGTGTTTTTATAAGACTTAGGCATGTCAATTTATTTTACCATTTTGTGTCTCATGTGAAATTCTAGCTGCCTTTGGGCTAGGTCAATTAAAAGTCTATACAAAGAAAGGCATGAAGGTTGGAGATAGAATAGACATGAGAGGTTCCAGGGATTCAGCAGCCTGTATCTATAAACAGATGTGCACTCCTGGCTATGCCTGAAGCTTGGATATGATGCAGACTTGGGTCTGAGGGACACACCAGATTGGATTGACACAGAGAGTATATTCCCTGAGTCAAACTTGGAAGCTGGGAGCTATGTAGTTAGGACTGATCAGACTGGGCCTGCGTATAGCATCTGTGACCTGGGACATATCTGTGAATTAGGGAAGTGACAGGCTAGGGTTCAAGAAACTGATCACAATGAACCTGGGCATAGAATGTAGGACCTAGGCAAGGCCAGGAAGTCTGATGTGGTGTGGACAACGGTGTGGAAAAGAGGAAGATCATATGCATCCTACACAGCATGTAGTGGATAAAGGTTGCCTAAATGCATGAGGAGCTAGAGAAAGGATCAGGTGAGTCCCAAAGAAAGGGAGATAAAGTAAATCTCCCTCTAAACTTAAAGGCTGTCAATTACAAAAGGGTTAAAAAATAGTTGCCTGTTTTTTATACTCATAATTATATTTTTGTAGATTATTTTTCAAGCCTCACTAGATTTTCTTTAAATATGTTTTAGAATATTTTCTTTTTTCCCCCTTGGGCTAAATTCCATTCTTTTAATTTGTCTTCTACTTTTTTATGCCTCATTACAATGAAAGGTGAAATTTTATTTAAAGACATTTTGTTTTACCCATTACAATTTATAAACACATGATATACATATATAACAATATCAATATAAAAGGCGTGTATTGTGTTTTATGGAATCATGCAAGCCCATTGTCCTGAATGATTATATATTACTATCCAAAATTACTTTTTCCTTAAGAAGAATAACACCTCAATTTGTGGGTGAATTGTATCCCCAAACACTATTTGTTGAGCTGCAAGAGTGAATTCATGTTATACAAAATGTTGTCCATAGTAAACATATAAAGCTTCTAAATGAACTGAAAATAAATTAAAAATTTATTTATCTCCCTTTGTTCCTGAAGTTAAACACAAAATAATTCTCTTTAGTCTAATATCCATAGATGTTAATGTTTTTCTAAAAATTAAGTCTTTTCATTTAAAATATAAACATATTTTAATATATACATTGTTTTTTAAAAGATTTGTCTTCGATTTCAGTGTGAGAGAGGATATATTTTCCTAATTTGGTTCAACCAATATCATCCATTTGTTCTTAAATACATTCTTGAAAGTGTTAAAATTGTTTGTTCATTTCTTCAGCAACTATCTGAAACAGATGTCCTTGGATATAGAAATATAACTGTGATTTTTAAGTGAAGAATTTTCTGTTCTTATGTGGAATGTTTAGTGCAGAAACCTAAAACAAGTTAATATTTGAAACATGAATCTGTTAAAGGAGGACAACTTTAAGGTGAATTGAATAGCAAATATAAAGGCTGAAAGATGAAAGTGGCTGGAATACCTAAAGAACAAGTTAGTTTTTAGGTCAATATGTCTAGAATGCCAGTGAAAGAAGGGTCACTTAAAACATTAAATAAATGGAAGTGACAACAACGCCTTAGAGGCTGTTGTGAAGTCATGGCTTTTCACTTTCAATACTAATTGAAAGAATAGACTAGTGACACAATGAGTTTTACATTTTAATCTTATCACTGTGGTTGCTAAGGATTTTTTGGGGTAAGAAAAAGGTGAAACCAGGGAAACGATTTAGGACTCTTTACAGAGATCCTGCTTGGAGGAAAGAGTGATGTAAGCCATACAGTTACAGTTGAGCTGGTAAGAAGAAATCAATGTTTACAAATATTTGCAATTACAGCCAGTAGGTTTTACCAATAGAATGTAAGCTAAGACAAAGTGATAAATCCAATGATGTCCCCAGGGTTTTTATTCTAGGAAACTGGAAGAAATGTCCATGTCACTAATTGCTGTTGCAAAGAAAGAAAAGCTAGCTTGACAGCATGCTATTTTTTAGCTATGTGTTAACTTCTCCATAGGACAAATCAACTAGGTAGTTAGATAATGAGACTGGATGAGGACAGGTTTAATGATAAGAGCTTAAGAATCATAGATATGTGACTAGTATTGAAAACCATCGCATTTGATGTTCATGTGGCTTAAAATAATAAAGAAGAGGATGACTGCTATGATATCAATGTATTAGTGGATGTGACAATGTAAACTTCCACCTCTCAGTGGTAGAAAGGTTGGAGGAAAGTTGACAACTTAAAAAATAGAAAAGAAGAATTAGCTAGATAAAATGGTTATGGAAAGAGTATTACAGGGGCTTTGAGTGGCTTAGAGGCAATGTTCATCATGGTGAAGTAGGAAAATGTAAAAACCGGTACAGGCAAGCAACCTTGTAGATTGCAGGAAATGAAACTTTTGAGGGCAAAGAAAAAAGAGTGGTGTAAAATGAAACAGGAAAGAAGACACATCATTTTAACAGCTTTTAAGATACTTTAGATTATTCAATTCCAGACCAGGATTAAAAGTCTGAAGAGAACATATGTAGACTACATTTTTCTGCCACTTGTATTGAAAAAAATCCCCTTCACCCAGAATGTAACTGTACATAGAGACAAGTGTTTTTCAGACCATAGTTGTGAGTTCACTCTCCAGTTCATTTCTGTCAACCTCAAAGAGAAAAGTATTCTCACACCTTTAAAACTTTCATGCATACTACATCAAATATCCCTTCTTTGTGACTGCTACTCCAAGCTCTAAGAAGTGTGAAAAGAGAGGTTAGCAACTGAAGTCAATTGTTTTCATAGCTTCCTACTCATTATCAGCTTCGTTATTCCCAATGTGGTAAGCTCCATTGCTTAGTGGTCATTTTGGTAAGATGAAGGTTAAAAGAGAGAGTAAGAAAGAGATGGAGGGAGGCTCCCGAAAACTACCATTTAATTGAAAAGAAATGCAGAACATAATATTTTTATCAATAAAATTTTATAAATGTCAGACTGCAGTGTAAAACTTTTCCCTGGAAAGCATATGTTTGTTTTTATATATATTATCAAGAGAAAATGATGCTAACTTCAGGTAATATTATCAAGTTTGTTGGATCACAGATTGCTGGAGATTGAATGAATAGAAAAATGCCACAATCCATTATTTTGAACTTTTCATCTCCGATATGGACAAAGTGAGGTCCCAGAATTCTGATAAAGTTTTCAGAACATTCTTTCTGGTTTTCGGTTGATTTTCTCTTTATGATTGTATGAGAGGAGACATAAACCAAACTCCCAAATGATTCTACTGAAAGTGACTATTAAGAAATGGTTTTTATTATATTCAAATATAATGTTTAGAAAGTTAACTTATTAAAATAAAAGAAAGAAACAGATCACCTATATGGGTTGTTACTATTGTTTCTGTTCTGTCCTTGTTATGGCTTCATTTTGAGTTTGTTGATACTAGACTTTAGACATATTGGTGATATGTTTCCTACTCCATCACAAGAAGTTTAACCAAATCTCTTAGGTGAAAGGTTCTATCCTTAATAATGTAAGTTATCACCATTGAGCTATTATTGACCCATCCACAGCGATTTTTAATTTATAAAGTTACATTACTTGGTCCTATTAGAGTGGTCATGCTATAGTAGTAACTCAGTGTTCTCTTTTTCATTTTTCTGACATATTGTTTAGGATATGTTTAAGACAGGCAAGATCTTAGAAAGAGTCCAGTATTTTCTGATGCTGAAGGATGAAAGAAATGTTATCTCAACACTGAGGTCACTTTAAGTGTAAGTATTCAGTGGAGAATAATATATATGTTATATGGAGACATAGAGAGAAGGAGAGGGAGAGAGAAAGTGTTTGTGTATTGATAAACCATTGTATTTAAAGAACGCTGATATGTTGATATCAGGGTGGTATAAAAATTTAGAGAATTACGCTCTGGTGGCACCCCAATCCCTGAGGCCTCCTGGGCCCACAGAAGGCTCTTCCACTCAACCGGCCCTTTTCCTTATTCAACTTAAATTTACCCAAAGCAACCCCTTCCTTCAGTGGGCTGGGTTCTAGGAGAGAAGTGGGTAGAGAGTCCTAGGGTGCAAGAGTGCCTTTGTTTGGTGGAGCGGGCTACCTCTTCCAACCCTGCCCTTTTGGCTCAGCCACATAAACAGTGCCTGCTGAGACAGATGAACCGATTTAGCCATTGCCCGCTGAGCCATCTGGACTGCCTTCAAGAAGATTCAGCCAGTGTCTCCTGAGCCATAGAGACCACGTCTGCGGATCCATCTGTACCACCTACAAGCCGACTTATCCAGCACCTGCTGATCCATCTAGATGGCAGATGGCCCTGAGACAGTGCCTGCAGAGCCATCCAGACTGCAAGTGACCACTATCAAGGAGCAGTTGATTCTTCCAGAGAGAAAAGAGATGGGCAGGCGCCAATCCAAAAATTCTTCCAACACCATGAAAGGCAACATGATAACACCAGAGCACAGCAATTAAGCAACAGGAAGTCCTGAGCAACCCAATTCAGAAGAAGTAGAAGAAATTGACCTTAAA
>JAQHUG010000100.1:4410625-4433820 GCA_028555095.1 Dicrostonyx torquatus
AATCACAATTAAAATTATAGTTTGAATGTAGGCAGATAATGTTCTTCCAGGAAGTTAAAAGTTTTTCAATAAAAAATATAGTACAAATTGCAGGTTATGCCGCCAGAGGCACTCAATATAATACAAGTCTTACCCTTGGTTATTCACCATATAAACCTACTGCTAAAGGTTGTTGCAATGAGGGCATTAGTTCATTTCTCGGCCTCCCAGACTCCAGAAATAATCATACAGAAACAATATTATTTAAAACACTGCTTGACACACTAGCTCTAGCTTCTCACTGGCTAACATATTTCCAGTAATTTGTGTATCATCATATGGCTGTGGTTGTACTGGATAAAATTCCCAGTGTCTGTCTCTAGCAGGTCTACATGGCTTCTTTTTGACTCTGCTTTCTTCCTAGCCAGCATTCAGTTTAGTTATCCCCATCTATATAAATTCTACCCTATCAGTCCAAGCCAGTTCCTTTATTAACCAATGGTATTCTCAGCATACAGAGGGGAATCCCACATTAACTCCTTTTTTGTTTAAATAAAAAGGAAGGTTTTAACTTTAACATAGTAAAATTACATATAACAAGACAGGTATCAAGCAAGAATTACAGTTACAATATTTATATCTACTTTACATTTTTTCATAATTAAGGAAAACTATATCTATAGATTCTTTAATTCCATCAAATACTCTAAAAGGATATAATATTACCTAAGTAAACAGGAAGTGTATTATAAGCAACTTCCAAAACTCTAGAATTGACAGAGACATCTTGCTACCTTGACAGTCATCCTAAGTTCCTCTGCATCATTGGAGCATCCGTCTTCAGTCTGCAGGCCCATAGTATTCAGCAGACTTTTCTAGAAAGCAAGAAATTTCAAAGACAGTTCCACCTATATTGGTAGTTTGTCAGTCACTTTATTCTGTGTACTACAGAATGTCTAGCAGACTCTTTCATGAAGCAGGAACCCCAAAGTATCATTTCTCCTTTAGGCAAGTTTAACAGTCATTTCTCTTCAGATTCTGCATGTCCATTTAAGCAGTCCAGGCAAGAACTGTTTTTTGCCTAAATGGCTAGCCAATTCTATAAGGAATCTCTTTAATGCCTGTCATCCTTTTGAAGTAGATTGTTACTGCCAGGAGCAGATGTGCCTCATTGTCTTGAAAAGTCCTAAGTTCCTAAAACATTTTAAATGCCATATTATGAAGGTTTCTCAAAGATTTGAAGAATACCTATCTTACTGAAATATATCTCTATATATTTAGAAAACCCTACTAACATGACTACAAACTTGATAATATGATGATTATCTATTAGCCTATGTGTCTTAATTATACATTAAGGTTTTTAAATGAGCTGTACAAACACAATACGTTAATCAAGAGTAGAAGCAGACATATAACAGAATTGATCTTCAATTTGTATCAATAAACCAAGATCCATACCAACGCAAATCTCTATAACATATTTTTAAAATGTAAAGAAACATTTATAAACAAAATCTGGGAATATGGGCATAGTTCTCCAAGCTTCTTCCTGCTTTTTGTTGGGTGAAGTTATTTTTAGGGGTGTATTTGGCAACCTTTCAGGGGATTTTGGTCCATCAAACCATGTTAGCCTGGACTGAACCCACAGGTTCTCATCATCTTGAAATCAAGAGAAGAACCTCTTTTTCAAAGCAACATATCCTTAGACCAAATTCTGAAATTAAGATACCTTTAAAATATATGTGCTGGTTTAGCTTAGTGGCCCATATAAGGAAATGTCTCTCTGTACTTAGCTCCTTCACATTCAAAAATTCAATGAAAACACAATAACATACATAATCCAGACTCTGTACATATTTCATTTCAATATGGCTTTTTTATTCTTTTTCTTCTCCCTTCCCAAATCTACATGCATTTATCCAACACTGTAACCCATTTGGAGCTCTTTATCATCTTAATCTGTCTTTATTGTGTATCTGTAATCTCTTCTGTCCAGGAGAGCTTCTTATAATGCTAAGCTCTTCTTAAAAGCCTAAGCTGCAGCATTGCTTGGGTATATATTGACTTCCTGCTTGCTTCTTGCTTCACCCAATACAACATGGTGAAAGTCTGTTTACTACCTCTTTAAGCTGTGCACATTGCCCCATTTTCAGGCGGACAGAGGATCTATGTTGTCATTAAATAATTTGTAACACTCTGCTTACAAACCCCATTTAAATGCCTCATAGAGGAACCTCCTCAGAATTTGTACTGGTAGGACAGCCCAGAAATCTGGCATTTCAAAACCACAGCTTTTTTTTTTCTGCTACCACTGAATCAGGAAAACTTTTCTTAATGGAGCCACAGCATGCCACTCTCAAGCAAAGCATATTCGGGGGAAAAATGCTGCTAAACTTTGTTTTTCTGTGTCTAGAATTCCTTTCCAAGCTTTCTCAGGTTATATGTGGATTTAGTCCATCACATTGGTGCACCAATTTGTTATAATGAGGCTGTTTGTTTTTCGGCTGCCAAGACTCCAGAAACAATCACATAGAAACTATATTATTTAAAACACTGCTTGGCCCACTAGCTCTAGCTTCTCACTGGCTAACACTTATATCTTAATTTAACCCATTTCTAGTAATCTGTATATCACCATGTGGCTGTGGCTTACTGGGTAATGTTTCCAGCATCTGTCTCTGGCAGGGCTACATGGCTTCTTTGTGACTCTGCCTTCTTCCTCCCAGCCAGCATTCAGTTTAGTTTTCCCAATCTAGCTAAATTCTACCCTGTCTTTCTCTACCCTATCACAGGTCAAAGCAGATTCTTTATTCATTAACCAATAAAACCAACACATATAGAGAAGGATTTCTCATACCATGTATCTGTCTGAATTTTTATTTATATACATTTAAGTACAAAAATTAAATCCCAAATCAACATAATTCCTAAGCTCATGATATTTGCATCAAGATATAACTATTATTACCAGCAATGTTTTTACATTATATTCTCATCTGTGGAAAGAACACAATTCTTTTCCCCAAATAGAAATAATGATAGTGTTTTGGAAAATTTTATTTACAATCTTGGTATATTATGTCAAATGAATGATAGATTCTTGTGATCTGCAGAAGACATTATAGGCAACTTGTTAAGCAATAGTACTGCAAGTATATTGAGGAGCATAATATCACTAAATTTACATTATAGTTATAGTAGTAAATTGTATAAATTCTGGAAAATTAATACAAACTCTTTAAAATGTTATATTGGGCCCTAATAAAATATCAAGGCATTCAGATTCTGGATGTAAGTAAACTTTAGCTAGACAATAATCTATTATTTAGAAAAATATGTCCATGATGGAATTATCAATATTTTCAAGCATCAACCTCAGAGAATAAGTGTTACTTCCCATGTCATTAACTTAAGGTCCAATGGTGGAATAGCTTAATTTACATACCGATTACTTAGTGGTCAGGAAGAAAGGAAAGAAATCTACAACTTTGAATTTAGGGATGATATGTCCAGGTAGTATACAACTCATTCCCTGGATGATGAAGGCCAAAAATATAGCAATTTTCTAGTATATCCATTCAGTTGGTTCTGAATCATTTCTCCCAGTGCTCTGTAGATGTAAGGGTTGGTTTCTTTCTACATTCAGAGATAGGATTCTAAAATAGAACATATACCATTTTCTACATAATGCTTCTTTCACCGGTTTCCTGGAATGATTTATAATAAAAAAATGTGCATTAGATTATATATTTATATTTTTTATACATACACATACTCTTATAATGAGACAAAAGGTATTTAATGTTTGCATATATATTCAATATTTTATGTTTCCTTTTGTTCTACTAATTTAACATTTATAACAATGCACAATTTCAAAAGCTTTTATTGTAAGTAGTGGCTATTGATCACATTTCTAAAAATATTTTCAAGTCTGTTATTGACAACTCTATCACAAAATTAGCTTTTCATATTTATCAGTCCATGTGAAATGATGGAAGCACTATTATGTTACTTTAGCACCTACATATCTCTATTGTACATATTAACCAAAAGAAAAAAATATTTACAGAGATGAACTTATCTAATCACAGAAGCTTATATATAGCCTTCTAAGAGACCAAAAAGCAAAAGCAGGAAATGTAGCATGTAAAATATTAGTTCTACATTTAATAGTGGTTTAAGTGTATGTATGAAGGGCCTAAAGCTGTCAACTATTGGGTGTAATATACACTTCACTAATATACTCAAAATGTAAGGAATTTTTTATTGTAAAAAGAAAAATTTACATTTACTCCACTTGTCCTAGGCCCTCCCCCCTCCATCTCTGTCTAAGAAGGTATGCATCCATATAGAATATGTTCCAAAAAGCCAATACATGCAGAATAGATAGGACCCAGTGCCATTATCATTGGCTTCTCAGTCAGTCCCCATTGGCAGTCACATTCAGAGAGACCGGTTTGGTCATATGCTCATTCAGTCCTGGTCCAGCTGGATTTGATGAGCTCCCAATAGATCAAGCACACTGTCTCAGTTGGTGGGCCAGTCCCTCACGGTCCTGACTTCCTTGCTCCTCTTCTCCCTCCTTCTGCTCTTTCACTGGACCTTGGTAGCTCACTCTCTTGCTCTGGTGTGAATGTGGGTCTCTAGCTCTATCTCCATCCATCATGTGAAATTTCTATGGTGAGGATCAAGATATTCAACAATGTAATTATGGGACAAGGTCAATTCAGACACCCTCTTCTCTGCTTCCCAAATACCTAGTTAGGGACATCTTGGTAAACACCTGGGATCCCCTCTAGAGACAAGTCTCTTGCCAATCTTAAAATGACTCCCTTAATGTAGATATCTTATTCCCTTCTCCAATATCCACCCTTCCTCCATCTCCACCCTCCCACAACCCCAGGCTCTCCCCAGTTCTTCCTTTCTCCCTTCTACTGCCCTCCCTTTCGTCTACCTCCATCCCCAACCCCAACCCCCACCCCCATCCCCACACCCGTGCTTCCAACTTTTGTCTGACGATCTTGTTTGCTTCCGACTTCCAAGAAAATCTATATATGTTTTTCTTTGTGTTCACCTTGCTATTTGGCTTCTCTAGGCTTGTGAGCTATGCGCTTAATGTTCTTTGTTAATGGCTAGGGTCCACTAATGAGTGAGTACATACCATACTCATCTGTTTGGATTTGGGATATCTCACTAAGGATAGAGTTTTCTATTTCCATCCATTTGCATGCAAAATTCAAGAAGTCATTGTTTTATACCACTGAGTAGTATTCTAATGTGTATATATTCCACACTTTCTGAATCCATTCTTCTATTGAGGGGCACCTAGGTTGTTTCCAGGTTCTGGCTATTACAAATAATGCTGCTAAGAACATAGTACCACAAATGCTTTTGTAGTATGAATGTAAGGAATTTTTGAAATTGGATTTATTGTGTATTAATAATGTGCTTAGACTGTAAATAATACATGTCCTATGACCAAGATTGCCAGCCAACTTAAATAATACATTAAATAATGAACCGTGAGAATTGTGAAGTGCTCACTTTTGCTAATTCACTTATTAAAATAATACTATACAATCCTGGGAATTGCACTAAATGCTACAATTATGCTAAATAAATGGAAATTCTACTGCCCACTCACTACCTGTCAATCCCTGATAGATTTGATTAGCACAAATAAACTGCCAAACTGGCAAAAAGGACTACTGAGAGGAAAAGAGACACTTGGGGACTTGGAATCAGGTTTACCATAGTCCCCTTGGCTCTCACACTGCCAAGAGCCAGTGAAAACCAACCAGGCTTTTCCATCCAGAATTGTTTACAAATCTCAAAATCAATTTGAACATAAATCAAATTTGCTTACACCTATTCTATTTATCTATATTCCTTTTTTAATGAAAAGGATTAATAAACATGTATATAAAACACATCAAAACACAGTTTGTCAGGACAATTTAGCCCTTATTTCTAAATTTAATAGAAATAAAACATTCTGTATTCACTAATAGCTGTATAATTAAACTCATAGAGATAACTTTAGGAAACGAGAGCCCTACAGTTTCTCAGATAGAAAACCATATTTTAGGGGCTGGAGAGATGTCTCAGTGGTTAAGAGCATTGCCTGCTCTTCCAAAGGTCCTGAGTTCAATTCCCAGCAACCACATTGTGGCTTCCAACCATCTGTAATGAGGTCTGATGCCCTCTTCTGTCCTGCAGACACACACACGGACAGAATATTGTGTACATAATAAAAAAAACCCCATATTTTAGAATTTCTTTTTTATTATCCCTCCCTCACAAGCATTTCCTTACCAAGGAATCTTAAAGAAAAAAAGAGAAAGTAATGATGGTAAATATAGGACATATTTTTCAGTTTGATAAGAAATATAGCATTAAAGGAAGTGGCTGATTACTCTAATTTTTTAAACGCTAAATTATATATTACTGAAGAGTATTATGCAGACTGTGTGACATTTAATTTAGTTTTATTTATTCTTAGCTCCTACAATATAGAAGTTGACTTTCCCCACAAGACATAGAGAGTAAATTCATTGATTTTTAAGCAACTGCATATAAAAGCAAGGGTGCCACTTCAGTTCCCAATAGGGGTAAATGAAACCAAAAGAGAACACCAACTAAATGCATATATGATGCATTTGTGAAAATATATGATAATGCTAAACAGAATGTAATCATTGGTAAAGGATGATTTTTACAAATGGAACTTTTAGGTACTACTCAACTAAAAAATTAAGGGTTATTTTTCTTTCC
The DNA here is from genome assembly GCA_028555095.1 of Dicrostonyx torquatus. Taxonomy (NCBI): domain Eukaryota; kingdom Metazoa; phylum Chordata; class Mammalia; order Rodentia; family Cricetidae; genus Dicrostonyx; species Dicrostonyx torquatus. The sequence goes on from JAQHUG010000100.1 coordinate 4,417,385, forward strand.
TGAAATCATGGGGCTTTATAGATATGCCTCTCATCACAGATGCATAGGAATCTTTTAAAGGGCATTTGGTAAAGCAAAAGCACATTGGAAGAAAACTGTGCACCTGGTTTTCCTTATTATATGCATTTGTGCAATGCCCAACAGAAATGCACACAGAAATCAAGATTTTAAAAACTATAGCTTAGAAAAATGAAGTTGATAGGCATTTGTGAATCATTGCAGACACTGAAATGTGAGCACTTAGGCTGAAAAAGAAAAGGGATCTTTGTGCGTATATGTTCATTGACATCTGCCAAATTTTGAAAAGGTGACAACTTTGATGGGAACTGTGAAGTGGCATAGTAATCAAGATTATATCTCAGGTGTGAAATACTTTGTGATAAGTATCAATCATGCAAGAAGGAAAATTTCACCAGAACTGTTCATTTATGCATCTAACATATATCAGATGACTATCTTTGACTCATCAGGCCATATGAGAACACAGGGTACAATTGATCTCTCACCTCCCAATAATCAACATGAGAAAAATGACATGCTAATGGCACTTTTTCTGTTTTATTAGTTCTTTGAGAATTTCATACAATAAAGTTTGATTGTATTCATTTTACCTCTTGTAACTCTTCCCATTTCTAATCTCCCTTCACTTCCCACCCAATTTCTTGTCTATTTTTCCACAATGGCAAATTTGTGCTGCTCAGATATTTTGGTTATATGCCCTTCTAGTGGAGGGTAGTTAACTGATTTAGAGGCTGCTCTTAGAGAAAACTGACCCTACTTTTCATAACAACTAACAATTGCCAATAGCATATCCACTAGAGTTGGTACAACTTGGTGCTCAAATCCCCTCTCCAGCTAGAGAATTTGTCAGTCATTGGTTTGTACAGGTCTTCTGTATGCTGTCATAAACTATTTAAAATTATATCTGCAACCAACATGCTGTGTCCAGAAGAGACTCTTTTCTTGTAGCCATCTACAATTTGGGGCTCTAAAATGATCCCTGAGCTTTTGGCGGATAGGGTGCAATATATATTTTCCCTTTGGATTGAATTTCTACATTTACTTATTCTCTGCACCTTGGTAAGTTGTGGCTCTTTGCATTTGTCAACATCTTCTGCAGCAGTGCTGCTGATGAGGATTGATGTATGTCTTAATCTACAGATATAAGTAGCTCATTCGAAGTTGTTTTAATAGTCTTTCCATTTAGCAGCTTATAAAAGTAGTATGTTCCCTCATAAGTCCTATGATATGTGTAGTTATAAGGTTTTGGGGTCCCAATAATGGTGCCAGTAATGGGTGGGTTTTATCTCATGAAATAGGGCTTAAATACGATTTTAAAAAGAGGTTTGTTACTACTGCCAAGTTTTGGGGGCCACTATTGCATAGTGTGTATGTCTTATCAGTTCTGTCATTACTGTTGTTCACAGGGTTCACAGCTCAAAATGAGTATCAGCTTAATATCTGTGTCCTATCGCTAAAGAATGTGTCTTCAGAAATTTGTTTTTACTGTCAAGTTATAGAAAGTAACCAGGAGCACTGGTGATAACCTGTAACACTCGGGGCTCTGTGGAAACCTGTCCATCTGCCAACAACTCTACAAAAGGTAACCCATTCCTGGAACTAAGCTTATAATTTTCCAGTTACTAGTGCCTAGTATGAACAACATTGCTCTATTATAGTATAACTCCATTTTCATGCATGTATTTGTATTATTCAAAAATTATCTACATTCTCATCATTTCCTGTTAATCCTTAGAAATAATGGATTCATAAAGAACATCAGAAACATTTTCCATATATTTCTAGTTGTATGCATACTACTTGTCTAATAATTTTAAAGGACTACATAATCTACCTGATTTTAGAACTAATACTATTAGTATCAGAAATTTTATTTGAGAATATACATAAATTACCGTTCTCATTTTGTAAAGTAATAGGACTTTGGAGTCATGGCCTTCTTTTCTTTTCTCTCTTCTTCTTTGTTCTTTTGAAAAATATTGCGTCATGTGGCATTTTAAAATAAGATTCAACAGATTTGTATTTGGGTATAAATTAAGGAATATAAGTATACAAATGTAAAGGAGAATAAAAATAAATCATGGATAATGTAAAAGAACTGGATGCCAAAAACCAGTAGGATCTTTTTAATATCCAATCATTAGCAACATCCTGTCAGTTACAAACAGAAGGGTCTACCTATAGAAGAGCTGAATCAGACATCAGGAAGAAGATTGAAACCATCAAGCGCATATTAAATAATGCGTGGTGGCAACCCCAGGGGACTGGCATCTGGAAGCAGCCAGAATGACTTTTTAAATCACTTTTATTGGAACTCCTCAGCTGCAGGTAATGACTTAAGGGCTGCAGAATATGCATATTTGAAAGAAATGCAATCTTCCTGTTTCACAGCTTTCTCTCCCCTGACTTGCTGCAAGAAATTTTCAAAAATGTTTCTGCCACCTGCATGCCTAGCACATTTTCTCATTTTTCACATGTTTCTCTATTCCTTCCAAGTATCACTAGATCGTGGAAGTGAAAACTTCTACTTGTGTTTTTTTTATGCTTTTTTAAAAAATTTAACACAAAATTTTACAATTAAAAAATAACACTCCCACAATGTAGAGTGCATTGAAATTTCCTATTGTTTAATTTAATTTGAACAAATCACCTTATCCATAAATATCCTTAAGCCTATCATAATCATTGATGTTATTGTTTACCAATCATCTCTATCTTGCTCTCATAATCATCTTCAGACATGAAAATTTAGCTTTTATTCAGCCTAGTATACAATATAATCACAGTTATATAGTATTTTTACATACCACAGGAGTTCTTTTTACGGAAACTATCATTAATTCAAAAGTAATAATTTTATTATTTAGATAATATTGAAAGAAAGCTATATAATTAAAACTGCAAAATAATGAAAATCTATGTAATGAAAACTACACAATACTGAAAAACATCTGTATAATTAAAATATGAACACAAAGACAAACAAAATAATAAAAAATTGGCAATCCAAATATAAAGACATATGCCTTTCTTGACTATTATTAAGAAAATTTTAAACTGATCCTATTCTCCATCATTAATTTTCCAACTTTTCATTTTCTGTTGCTTTATACCTATCCATATTTAAAGCCTCAATTTTGTGATATCTGGTGTGGGCAGTCCTTTTGTATATGTGCTGCTTTTATTTTTTAGTTGTGACCCTAGCCTTTAAGGGCTGACCCATCTCTCCAGCCCATGTGCTGCTTTTATGGTTAATTAACAAAGTTGCTTGAGGCTATGGCGGGGCAGAATAGAGCAAGGTGAAATTTCCAAGCAGAGAGAGAGAGGAGAAAAGAAGGCAGAGTAAGGGAGAGGCCTTGTAGCTGCTGAGTGAAAAGACACCCTGGAACATTATGAGGAAAACAGAGCCTCAAGTAAAATACAAAATAAAAGGAATGGGTTAATATAATATGTAAGAATTAGTTAATAAGAAGCCTGAGCTAATAGACTAAGGAGTGTTTTTATTAATATAGTTTCTGTGTGATTATTTATGTGTGAGTGGCAGGGAACAAGTAAGTAGTCTCTGCCTACAAAATGGCATGCCAACGTGGGCTGACTACAGCCACATAAACCCTAAGAGAGCTTGGGAAGGAATTCTAGATGCAAAGAAACAGAGTTAAGCACTGATTCATGGTAGCAGCATTTTCTTGGTTGGGCTATGTTTGCTAGAAGCAAGCAGAGGCATGATTCTTTTAAGAGAAGGTTTCCTGACTCAGCAGTAGCAACAAAAACTGAGAAGCTCCTTTAAGAAGGTTTCCTGGTTCATGCTAGTTGCACAAACAGCTCTTTTTCAGGAGGCCAAGCACTTTTTTGGGGCTTGTGGGCAGAATGTTGCAAGTTATTTGGTGGCAGGATGGTCCAACTGCTTCCCAGGGTTGAGGTGGTGAGGATGGCTCCCACAGTGTGATCTCAAAGCTGGCGGGAAAGATACCTCCACCATATTGAAAGGCTGAGAGAGGTAAAGCCAGCATCCACGGCTGCTGTGACCAAGCTGAAAGCACTGCTGGTCAGAAAATGATTGCAGACACACAATAAAGACAGATTCAGACAAACATAAACCTCTGAAGAGGTCACAGTGTGTTTAAAAATGTATGTAGGCTTGACAGAAGAAAAACAGTATAGACAATCATAAAAAGAAATAAATAATTTTAAAGAATAAAACAAAGTAATTAAAGAGACAGAGTACAGGCAGTTATAGATTAAAGGAGTAAAGAAAAATAAGCCATGTAAAGAAGGAAAATACACAGAGAGTTTGAATTATGTATATAATTGTGTTTTCTTTGGCATTTTGAATATGAATGAGCTAAGTACACAGAGACATTTCATTGTAAAGAGTGCTAAGTTAAACTAACATATATATTTTAAAGGTATTTTGACTTCAAAATTTTGGTCTAAGTATATATTACTTTGGAAAAGAGGTTTTGCTTTTGCTTCCACAGAGGAGAGAAAGCTATGAATTCCTTACCAGTTAATACGGTTTTATCAAACAGGACTGCTGAAGCAATGGCCCAGATGTCCCAACATCTATGTCAGCTTCAGAATTGCTGATTGAGATGGAGCTACCACACAGGATACCCCATGAAAAACCTGATTAACAGTGCACCCAATCAGCAGGAAGTAATATGAAAAAAAACACTCAAGTTCTCTAAACTATTGTTTACAAATGTTTGTTTACATTTAAAGGGGTATATGATATAGAGATCAATACTTTGATTGGTATGGATCTTGGTTTATTGATACACACTCCAAAACACCAAATAATCTAATTAAAAATGGGTTACAGATCTAGACAGAGAAGTCTCAAAAGAAGAATGTCAAATAGCTGAAAAACATTTAAGGGGTTGCTCAATAATCTTTCCAACCAGGGAAATAGAAATCAAAATGACTCTGAGACACCATCTTACACATGTCAGAATGACTAAGATAAAAAACACTGATGACAGATTATGCTGGAGAGGATGTGGAGGACGGAAAACACAAATTTATTGCTGGTGGAAAGCAAACTTGTACAGTCACTTTGGAAAACATTATGGCAGTTTCTCAGAAAACTGAGAATCAATCTGCCCCAAAACAACTCTTGGGCATATACCCAAAGTTTGCTCACTCATACTACAAGGAAATTTGCTCAAATATGTTCATAGCAACATTATTCATAATAGCCAGAACCTGGAAACAACCTACATGTCACTCATCTGAAGAATGAAAATGTGTTACATTTACACAATGAAGTGCTACTTAGTGGTAAAAAGCAAGGACATCTTAAAATTTGCAGGTAAATGGATGGAAGTAGAAAAAGACATCATGAGTGAGGCAGCCCAGACCCAGAAAGACAAAGAAATGCAGTATGTATTTAAATGTAAAGCAAAGGATAATCAAGCTACAATCTACAATCCAAGAGGAGTAAAAAGGGCACCACAAGAGAGACAAACATGAAAGTTCCCAGGAAGGAATATAGTTACGATTTCCTGAGTAAACTGGGAGTGGTGTAGAAGAGAAGGAATTGGGTATGGAAACATGAAGGAGAAAGAAGACTGAATTGCGGAGATGGAAGAAGACAGAGTGCAATGAAAGAAATATGTTGAAAGAGGGAACCATTATGTGGGTAGAGAGAAAACTGGTATTAGAAAAATTCTCAGGAATATACAGGGATGACCCCAGGTAAGACTCCTAGCAATAGAGGAGAGGGTGTCTGAAAGAGCCTTCCCCGTTAATTAGATTGGTGACCTGTATCCAGTAACTGATGGAAGAAGATGAGTAACCCACAGCCAACCATGGGATAGAGCTCCTGGAGATCAGTTGAAGAGAGAGAGGAGGGACTATATGAACAAGGGGAGTCAAGAGCATGATGGGGGAAAACCACAAAGACAGCTGACCTGAACTAGTGGGAGCTCATAGACTGAAATGATAGGTGGAGAACCTACGTGGGACCTCTCAACATGTATTCATCCAAATAAGTATGGATGAATAATAATTAATGACAAACTTTGGAGAAAAGTTAAACAGATGATTTTGTGTCTGCATCTAATATGATACAAAATTTTATAAAAACTAAGATCATCTTGGTTGTTTAATCTCAGAGGTTCTAGTAAAATTCGGTTCTAATTTTCCTTCAAGAAAATTGAAGCCCAATGTTTGACTGAGCCTCTTTTCTCATATCACCTGCAGACAAACAATATGTTTCTTTAGTTAGGTAAAACTTATTTTTTATACTTTCAAGGAGTAAAGCTGATACAATAGTGTGACGGGATACACGGATTTATTAAAAGACCAAGACCAAGACCAAGGTACACACAGATTACAATACCCAAAAAAGGAGCTCCCCGTTGGAGTATGCAGGTTGGCGATCCGCGCAGAGAGCGCTCCTCACCTGAGTTTGCCATTTTATACTTCCCCTGGGACGTGGTGACCCGGCCCCATTAATTAATTAGAGGGGTGGCAGCGGGTGTGGTCACAGGCTGGGATGGTGAAGACCATACCCCTTCACAATAGGGAGAAGAGAAGTTCCAGGTAAAGTAATTATTTGGACCATAAATATTTACTTAGCTATACTAGCAAGAAATAATCTTGGATAACATTTTCTTTCCACTTGTGGTTTGAGTAAGAAATGCTTCATTGGGTGGAGTATTTGAACACTTGTTCTCCAGTTGTTGGTGTTGTTTGGGGGAAGTAGTGAAGCCTTTCTAAAGGAACTACATCACTAGGAGCAGGCTCTAAGAATACATAGCTTTGGTTGTTCTAACTGTTTCATCGTTGCGGTTAAAGCAACTTCTAAACTTAGCATTAATATAACGTTACCAAAGTAGTAATTCACAATATGCATTACTATAAACTTTCTCAGAGAAATACTTTAGTAAATTTATCAAATGATATTTTAATTTATACTGCCAGTCAAATGCCATACTTAATATTGAGACAATTATTCATTAGTTAAATGCATATGCTTTAGAAACCAACATACCTGAGTTTAATATCTTAGTTAATCATTTAATCACAATTTCACTTTCCACAAGTTTCCTAAGTTATCTAAGGTCTACTTCTACTTCTCTGAATGACATATTTTTATGGTAAATATTTTTAAAAACTGTGATGGTTAAATAAGTTACTCGATATTTCTGAGTAGCATTGTTAACAGCAACTCAACTGTCAACATAAAATTTTCCTTTGTGCGGCATTTAATTTTGGGTTTACTTTTCATCGTGTGTTAAAAAAACGTATGTATTTGGCACATGGGATTTGGTATGGAAATTAGGTCGTTAATAACAAGACAATGAAGATAAACATTTAAATAGGTCATTTTCATATTTCTTTCCCACTAAACATGATTTCCAGTTAGAAATATCAACAAGGCCTCACTAAGATTCAGTATTCAGCATATGCATTTAACTAATGAATAATTGTCTCAATATTAAGTATTAATATTAAATATTAAGTATGGCAATATAAATTAAAATAGTGCCCATATTTAATCCTGGTTAGTTTTAAGATAAAATTACCACATTTCTTCTCACTGTTGGCAAAAAAATTCAATTATTGTTTACCCAAGAGAATTGATTTACTTTATTTTCTAGTTTCTGACTTATTAAAAATTGCAAATACATCTCTTTCATTGTTTCAATATGTTCAGTCATGACATTGTTCATTAGAAGCTATGTCAAAAACCATACAAGGAACAGAAATGAATGAAATATTAGCCAATCTGGTAAACTACATTTTATCACTTTAGTAAATGGTATAAAAAGACGGTAACTACTGAGTAAAATTGAACTTGTGAAATTTCTGTTGATTCTGCAATAATACCTTAATTAATAAACCCAAAGCTATATTTTAAACCACCATGTCAAAATACTCATAAGTAATTAGCAATTACACCCCTCCACTGGTTTTAATTTATCATATATTTTAAGTTTTGAAATCTAGGACAACTGCAATGAAGAAGTGAATGAGTAAGTAAATGAGTGAAGGTCAATAATAGTAAAAACTAAAAAACATGATTTAAAACTCTAAGTGTCTTGTATGCTAGATGTATGTATCTATGCATGTATGTAAGTGGGTATTATATGCATGGTGGGAAGTATATGTGTGTGAAACTATGATTACTACAATTCCATTACTAACATTTTTATTTTACAGAGAAAAATGTGTCAAGCTTCCTTTTTGCCTTCTCTGTTCTTTTTATGATTCTGTTAATACAGTATATTTATATTGGCAATAATATCAATATAGGGATATTTCACAAGAACTATGAAAGAATTTATGTTTTACTTTTGAAACTAGGTTCATATTATAATATTTTATTCTTAGTTAATAATATGCCTTCATAATGGATAAAAGTAACCCACTGAATATCTATATCTTTCTTCTATAAATGGCCATTTTATGTTCTCAACAGTTTCTCTGTTTGATTTTCTTTACAGATAATATGCTGACAGATATCCATGTACACAAATATATTTTCTGTTTTAACTTTGTCCATGAATAGACCCTTAACAGATGAAACCACTAGGTTATCCCACAGAAAATGTTGATAATGCCTTCCCACTGATTTCAAAGTATTCACAACAAAATACACTCCTACTTTTCCAAGAGTGTATAAAAGTACAATGGTATTGTGCGCTACACTAGTACATAATATTTTATTTTTAAATGTCAGATATTATATCAGTAAAGATGCTAATTCTGTATACAAAAATATCATTGTGTTTTTTGTCTGTATTTGTGACTGATAGCAAGACCAATTAGCCTTTCCTACTCATGGAAAGTTGGTGATATCAACCCACTTTATAAAGGTACATTGCATAACACTAACTTTTTAAAAAGCCATCTTTTTTTGTCCATAGAAATTTTTGCAACAAATTCAGATTACAGTCTTATTGTAATAAAGGAATTTCTTAACATCTTACCTTTCATGTAGGTGCCCAGAAGACTTGTCAACACTATTTATTGTCTCACTGTATCTGAAGGCCATACAGAAATATTTAGCTGATCTAGAAGAAGAGACAAAAATAGAATCAAATATAATCATCCTCTTTGAATTTATACAAACATGCATGCGATCCTTTAATATAACTTATCAGCATTTTTTTTAAAAAAATCAAAATTTCAGTTATAACTCAATTGCCCAAAAGTCTTTTACTATTTGAATAATTTATGACAGACTTAGAATGGAATCTCTAACATTTTTTGTAGTAAAAACTGATAGTTTAGAAAATTATCTTGTGGTAGAAGATTATTACTTATTATTGATAGTATATTTAACAAAAGATATACTAGAAATCATATATATATATATATACATATATATCAGTATCTTATTTTGTTCAACAAAATGTACTTAAGTACTAAGAAATATAAACACAACTATAGGCTTGTAGCATGTATACTAGGCCACATAATATGAGAGTTAGATATTTTCAGTTTTGATTTTTCACAGAAGTCAATTAGCTAATTCAAAATGTATTGACAATTACATGGCAAGAATATTTTATCAAATTATGAAAAGTGTGATAGACTATGAAAGAAACCTTAAAGATTCTATGACAGTGATATATCATACAAGAATAACAAAGTTATATACATGTTACTAACATTGAATTTTAAAAGGGCAATCCATTCTAGTATATGAACCACTAGAATTTTTAAATTTTTTAATTAAAATCATTAGTGTTACCTTTGTTAATAAGTAGGTTAATAAGTGATCACTGTAATCTCTGCTAACTTTCTCCTAATACTAAAATTTTCATATTTACAACTAATTTGAAATTCATAGCAATGAAGTGGAAATTGAGATCAAAATGTGAAAGTAATTGTTAGGAAAACAAGAACATGATTTGTACTGTCATGCCAACATTTTCTCTGTAATAAAGCTATCATAAGGAACTATGGCATAATGACACAAATGCCTCATAGAAAGAACATGGTGCTATTGTTGTATCCATTCTAAAGTTTGAAAAAAATCCATGCACAATAGAAAATCTGGTATTCAATCTCCAAAATATCATCTATGTGATGTTATCCAGCTTGAATACATGACCTTTTTCCTTTCTGTAAAATGTGCGGTCGTATTGTTGCTAAATTTTACTGTTTCTTTCCTCAAAATTAGATATTAACTCAAAGGAATGGCGCTCTGTGGTCTTGAAATAACCTGAAGAGTAAACTACTGAATTAAGATGCATTTCATGTAGGGTTAAGGAATTTCAACCTACGTAATAGTCTGAAAAATCATTTGGGATACCAACCCCCATGTAGTTGTTAAATGTACTTTATATTATTAAACAAAGAATCAGGATAAAAAATATGCCAAATGCTGTAAGTCTCTAAAGACACTGGCAGAAAACCATAAAAAGAGTTGCAGTGAGACATATAAAGTCTCAACTATAAACCTTACAGAAAAACGTTCAGGTTTTGTTTGTCCTTCTTATACAATCATTATTATTTATCCATGGACTCTATCCCTCAGGTCAGTATACAATGTTCAGATTCTTAGAGCCCAAGCTATTTTTTAATACTTTGGTAAAAATGAGTACTGATTTCAGAAAATGTGAACATTTGCAAATCCCATAAGAATGATGTATGCAATTACATTACTGTATAATAAATGCAGTGGCCATTTCAGATGGAATAGACTTTAAGACAAGAGTCCAAGAATTTTAGTACATAATGATTGACTCTCTGTTCTGCAGTTGAAAAAAAGATACAATATGACACAAACTTTGATGATCTACATTGTAGGAAGTTTTTAAAAAGCCCCAAACAATAGACTGATGAAATGAGTAGTAACAAAAGTATTAACCAATTCTGTATTTAAAATGAGCAGCACCATCCCCAAATACAGTCAAAAGTTTAAAGGGAACATTATATAAAATTAGACACCAGAGAAAGCTATAACTAAATAGATTGGAAGTGTTCAGAGTGTCAAGATTAAAAATGTCTATGAAAGGGTAGGAAAATATAACCAATCAGCAAAAAGCAAGTAATACCTCCATAAATTTTGATTATTATAAAGATGGGATTGCAGCTGTGTCTGTGATATCTCAATCATTGTTTACTTTCACTGAAAGAAATTCATGAAAGTTAGGGAATAGGAGTTACAAGGAGATAGTTATTTGGAGTCAGGCTTCTAAAGCACAGAGAATGACAGAGATGAAGAAGAGAGACTCTGGAAATCAAATGGATTAAAAACTAGCACATTAGAAAGTTATTCAAGAAGAGAGCAAAAATATTCTTGGAAATTAAAGAAATTGTTTCTGATGTCACTTTTGTGAAGAATTTAATAGAGCATATAACTTAAAATATCTCATTCCACCACTGTCACATAAAGCTTAGCCCAAAATGAGCAAAATTTGAACACTTGGATATCTACTCATTTTTCTTATATAATAGACTTTTAATATATGTATTTTGTGATTATACCATTATACTTTATATATGAGATTTCTATGTCTACATGATAAATTCTCACAAGCTTTACAACTGAAAAGTATGAGTTACTATGGCCCAAGATTTTGTGTGTAAAGTATCCAATGGCTGTGACCAGGATCTTTGTTCTTGTTTCATTATCACAAGGCTACTATCAAGGTATTGTTCATGCAGATTTCTACCTAGAGGCTGTGAGGAAGAGTGTTCTAGCAAGTAAATTCTCCTAAGAACAGTTTGGTTTCTTGTGATTGTTGAATTGATGTATCCATTTCTTTACTAGTTATCAGTCAGGGTCACTATCAGTTACAGGAGGTTAACTACATTCTTTGCCATATGGCACCTTCCATCTTCATGCCATAAACAGCTCACAATATTGTTCTCATGCTTCTAACTTCTGACTTCTTCACTCTGAACTCTAGGTCCGAAGTGACAGTCATCATGGAATTAAATCAGATTAATCTTGATGTTCCTGTTTTAAAGTGAAATAGTTTGAGATACATCACATAGAACATAACCAAGAAAACAATATCATGGCAAATTCAGTTTCCACCCATGCTGAAAGAGAGGAGTATATGCAGATAATATACACTAGAAGTGAAAATTTTCAACAACTATCTTGGGTTTATGTATCTTATGCTAGGAAATATAAAAACACACTATTAATATAACTGAATATCTGCCTTAAGTCAGAATTTTATCCATGAGGAAATATGCATGGTTGGTTATCATCTTTGTATAGGTTTGCTTATCTTTTGCTGTGATAAAATACAATGACCAAAAGCAACTTGCAAAATAAATAGTTTAGTGTCTTGTAGTTGTAGAGGGAAAATTCATGATGGCAAGGAAGGAATATCATGTTAACACAATCAGGGAACTGGCTCATCACACCTTTATATTCTCACTCTCCCCCCTATACACAGAGAGAGACAGAGACGGACAGAGAAAACAGGGACAGAGACAGAGGGATAGAAAGAGAAACACAGAGAGAAAACACACACAAGCTTATACACCCTCCAAGCCCTTCATCTCTCACATTTCCTTAATCAAGTGTTACAGTAGGCTGCTCATTTGTTCCCGGCTGCTCAGACTTGAAATAACCACACAGAAACTGTATTATTTCACTGTTTGGTCTATTAGGTCAAGCTTCTTATTGGCTAGCTCTTATATATCAAATTAATCCATTTTTATCATTTTATACTTTACCATGAGGCTTGTGATTTACCGGCAAGGTTCCAGTACATTTGTCTCCTTTATGGCTACATGGCTTCTCCTGACTCTGCCTTCCATCTTCCAACACTCAGTTTAGTTTTCCCTGTCTAGCTCTGTTCTGCCCATCTGTAGGTCCAAAGCAGATTTTTTTATTAATCAATGGTAATCACAGCATACAGAGGGGAATCCCACATTACCTCCTGTTTTCTGTCTAAATAAAAAAGGTTTTAATTTTAACATAGTAAAATTACGTATAACAAAACAGGTATCAAACAAGAATTACAGTTACAATATTTATATCTACTTTATCTTTTATGGTAACTAAGGAAAACTACAACAATCAATTCTTCAACTCCATCAAAGACTCAATAAAGATATTATATTACCTAAGTAAACGGGAAGTACATTATAAGCAACTTCCAAAATTCTAGAATCGACAGAGACATCTTGCTGCCTGGACAGTCATCCAAAGTTCTTCTGTATTGTTGGAGTATCTATCTTCAGCCTACAGGTTCATAGTATCTGGCAGACTTTTCCATGAAGCAGGAAATTTGAAGATCTGTTTTGCCATGTAATGGCAACATCCATAAGTTTCTTTCTTCTGTGTCCTACAGAATGTCTGGCAGATTATTTCATGAATCAGGAATCCCAAAGTATTGTCTCACCTTCTTTAGGCAACTTCATCAGTCATTTGTCTGTGGCTTCTGCTAGTACAGTCAAGCAATTCAGGCTACTGTAAATTGATGGGGAAGAGGAGAGGTGCAGGTTGTATGTCCCCCAGCCACCGCTGGTCGCCTGCACCCGAAATAACCACATGACAAACTGTATTCATTTAAATACTGCCTTGCCCGTTATCTGTAACTAGCCCTCACCTCATAAACTAACCCATTATAAAAGTCTGTATGTCACCACGAGGTGGGTGATTTACCGGACAGATCTAGATCTACTGGACTTGCTTCTGCTGCAGGTGCCTCATGGCGGCTGGCTCACTTTCCTTCTTCTCTTCAGAACTTCCGTTCTGTCTACTCTGCCCACCTAAGGGCTGACCCATCTTATAAGCCAGGCATCTTTTTATTCAACCAATAAGAGTAATACAAAATACAGGAGAACACTCCCACATCATCAGGCAAAAGCAGTTTCTTGCCCAAATAGCTAACAGACTCCATAGAGAGCCTCTTCAATGCCCATCTTCCTCTTGAAGTAATTGGTGCTGCCAGGAGCAGATGTGTCTCATTGTCAAAAAAAAGTCCTAAATTCTTAAATTTTTAAAGGCCATATTCTGAAGGTCTCTGAAAGATTTGAAGATTGTCTAGATAACTGAAATTTATCTCTATATATCTAGAAACCTAACTAACATGACTACAAATTTTGCCATTATGGATGAGTATCACTATCTAATAACATAAGTTTCTTAATAATACATTACATTTCAAAATGAGCTGCACAAATACAATATATTAATCAAGAGCAGAAATATACATATAACAATGTTGATACTAAATTTTTATAAATAAAGTAAGATCCATACCAATACAAATCTCTATAGCATATCCCCCTTTAAATGTAAAGAAACATTAGTAAACAATCATTTAGGAAATTTGGGTGCAGTTCTCTCTAAACTACTTCCTGCTGTTTATTGGGCAAACTATTTTGGGGGGTGTTTATGGCAGCCTTCCTAGGGTATTGGTCCACCAAACCACATTAGTCTGTAATTAATCCCCAGGTTCTCGTCTTCTGTGGAAACAAAAGCAGAACCTCTTTTCCAAAGCAACAAATCTTTAGACCCAAATTTTTAAATCAAGATACTTTTAAAATATATAGTTGGTTTAGCTCAGTTGCCCATGCAATGAAATGTCTCTCTGTTCTTAGCTCCTTCACAGTCAAAAATTTCAAAGAAAACAGAATAATATACATAATTCAGACTCTCTGTATATATTCTATCTTTATGTGGCTTATTTTTCTTACTCTACTACTTTCTCTACAAGTTTAATATTTATTTAATTATCTTTACTCTTTTAGTCTATGTATGTACTTTTATATATTAAATTTACTGTCTCTTTACTCTTTTTCTTCTCTGTCCCAAGCCTATGTAAATTTTTTAAACATACTGTGCCTTGTTTAGAGGTCTTTTATGTCTGAATCTGTCCTATTGTGTACCTAAAATCCTATTCTGTCCAGAAGTAATTTTTCAAATGATAAGCAGCTAAGCATTTTTACTAAGCCTAAGGTTTCTTTGCCTTTTGGGCTCTGCCCAGTCGAATATGGTGGGGCAAGGATCTGTTTAGTGCAAACCATGCTCACAGCCTCATTCTCAGACATGTAGTGGGTCTATGTTGCCATTAAGCAAGTTGTATAACTCTGCTCACAAAACCCACTTAAATGCTCTGTTGCAGGACCTCCCAAAAGACTCAGAGTTAATGCTATTGGCACAGCCCAGGAAACCATCATTTTAAAACCGTGTTGCTTTTTTGTTGTTATTATCACTGAATCAGGAAGACCTTTCTTAAAGAAGCTGTGGCATGTTGCCAGAAAATAGAGCAAGAAACTGTGTTAAACTGGTTTGTGTGTGTGTGTGTGTGTGTGTGTGCGCGTGCGCACGTGTGTGTCTAGAATTCCATTTTAAACTTTCCCAGATTTTACATGGATATGGTCATCCATGTTGGTGCACCAATTTGTTAGGGAAGCTGCTTGTTTGTTCCCAGCTGCCCAGACTCGAAGTAATAACACAAACTGTATTAATCCAATCACTGCATGGCCTATTAGCTTTAGCTTCTTATTGGCTAGCTCTTACACCATAAATTAACCCATTTTTATTATTTTATACTTTTACCACAAGACTTGTGGTTTACCAGCAAGAATCTGGCATGTCTGTCTCCAGCGTGGCTACATGACTTCTTCTAACTTTGCCTTCTTTCTCCAAGCATTTCATTTAGTTTTCACCATCTAGCTCTGTTCTGCTCTTCTATAGGCTCAAAACAGTTTCTTTATTAACCAATGGTAATCACAGCATACAGAAGGAAATCCTACATCATACATCCAAAAGAAATATGTGGCTAAACTTTGTTTGTGTGTGTGTGTGTGTGTCTAGAATTTTTTAAGAAGCTCTCTCAGATTTTATGGGGATTTATCTGTGACATGTTGGTGTGTGAATCTGTAGTCAGAAGCCACTTGTTTGTTTCCCAGTTTTTCAGACCCACGGTAATCACACAGAAACTATATTTATTGCAATATATTTGGCCAATAGCTTAAGCATCCTGCTAGCTAGCTCTTATACCTTACATTAATCCATTTATATTAATTTCTGTATCACCACTTGGTTCCGGCTTACCAGCAAGGTTCTGGTGTATCTGTCTACTGATGCAGCTACATGGTGTTCCCTGACTCTGCCTACTCTCCCCCAGCATTCAGTTTAGTTTTCCCACCTAACTCTATTCTACTTATCTATCACAGGCCCAAGTAGCTTCTATATACATTAACCAATAAAACAACACATATACAGAAGGACTTACCATACAACCTGCCTACACCCTTATTGTAGTGGCTGCTTTTTATGTCGACAATAAACTTGATCAAAGAATTTAAAGAAAACAGTGGACCAAATCAAGTCAGGTACATACCTTTATTTTTTTAAATTTTTATTGTTAAAAGAAAAATTTACATTTACTCCCCTTGTTCCCGGCCCTCCTGCTCCCCCACTACCCCACTTCCCTCCCCCTGCTTCCTTATGATGGTGCAGGATACCCTGTCCTATG
>JAQHUG010000100.1:4437365-4465035 GCA_028555095.1 Dicrostonyx torquatus
AGGGCGGTGGGGTAGTCGGGGAGCGGGAGGGCCTGGGACAAGGAGAGTAAATGTAAATTTTTCTTTTAACAATAAAAAAAATATGGAGGAAAAAATAAATAAAAAATAAAATAAAATTATCCAAAAGAAATGAAGAAGGACATTTCATATTTGACACAGGGAAACACTAGCAAGATGATATTTCAATATTGAACATCTATGTCCCAAATACAAGGGTACCCTCATATGTAAAATAAACACTTCTAAAGCTTAAATCATGCATTAAACCCCACACACTAATAGTGGGAGACATCAATACTCCCTTCTTACCACTGGACAGGTTAGTCAGACAAAAAATGAACAGAGAAATAAGAGAACTAACAGATGTTATGACTCAAATGGACTTAACAGACATATATAGAACAATCCACCCAAACATTAAAGAATATACCTTATTCTCAGAACCTCATGGAACCTTCTCAAAATCTGAGCACATACTTGGTAACAAAACAAACACAACAAATACAAAAAATTAGAATAACTCCATGTATCTTATCAGATCACCATCATTTAAAACTAGAAGTCAACAGCACTACGAATTCCAGAAAGTTCACAAATACATGGAAATTAAAAAATGCTCACCTGAATCATCAATGGGTCAAGGAAAAAATAAAGGGAGAAATTAGTCTTCCTAAAATTCAATGAAAGTGACCACACAACATACTCAAATTTGTGGGACACAATGAAAGCAGTGTTAAGAAGAAAATTCAAAGCACTAAATGCCTACATAAAGAAGCTGGGAAAATCCCACACTGGTGTATTATCAAAACATTTGAAAACTTTAGAGCAAAGAGAAACAAACTCACCCAAGAGAACTAGACAGCAGGAAATAATCAAATTGAGAGCTGAAACCAACAAAACAGAAACAAAGAAAACAATGCAAAGAATCATTGAGACCTCTTTTTGGTTTTTTTATTGCTATTGCCAGATTTCAAGAACTATGTTGAATAGATGTGGAGAGAGTGGACAGACTTGTCTTGTTGCTAATTTTAATGTAATTGCTTTGATTTTCTCTCTATTTCATTTGATGTGGGCTGTCGGCTTGCTATATTACTTTTATTATGGTTAGATATGTTCCTTTTATCCCTGATGTCTCCAAGACCTTAATCATAAAGAGGTGTTGGATTATGTCAAATGCTTTTTCAGCATCTAATGAGATGATCATGTGTTTTTTTTCTTTCAGTTTATTTACATGCTGATTATATTGATAGATTTTTATATGCTGAATCATCCCTGCATCACTGTGATGAAGCCGACTTGATCATGTTGAATGGTGTTTCTATGTGTTCTTGGACTCAGTTTGTCAGCATTTTATTGAGTATTTTTACATCAATGTTCATGAGGAAGATTGATCTGAAATTCTCTTTCTTAGTTGATTCTGTGTGGTTTCATTATCAGGATAACTGTAGCATCATAAAAAGAGTTTGGCAATGTTCCTTCTGTTTCTATTATTTGGAATAATTTGGGGAGTATGGAAATTAGCTATTCTTTGAAATTCTGCAATGAAACCATCTGGCACTAGGCATTTTTTTTTGTTTGGGAGGATTTTGATGACAGTTTCTATTTCCTTGCAAAATATAGGTCTATTTAAAATGCTCACCTGGTCTTGATTTAATTTTGGTAAGTGGCAGATAGAATTCTTAGAGTTGGTCTTTTTTTCATGGTGCCCCAGATTTCCTGAATGTTTTGTGTCAAGAATTTGTTGAATTTATTGTTTTCTTTCACTGATGAATCTGTTTCCTCTATAGTATCTTCAACACCTGAGATTCTCTCTTCCATCCCTTCTTTTCTGTTGGTTATGCTTGCCTCTGTACTTCCCCTTCGTTTCCTCAGATTTTCCATTTCCAGAATTCCCTCGGTTTGTGTATTCTTTATTGCCTCTATTTCAAAGTTCAAGTTGTGAACTGTTTGAACTGTTCGCTTCACCTGTTTGATTATTTTTTCTTATGTTGCTTTAAGATATTTATTGACTTTTTTCAGTTTTTGTTTTTTATTTCCTCTTTAAATATTTCCATCATCCTCATAAAGTCATATTTAAAATCATTTTCTTTTGCTTCTTCTGGGTTAGGATGATCAAGTCTTCCTGCCATATGACCAATGGGTTCTGGTGTTACTATGTTCCTTTTCAGGTTGTTGAATGAATTCTTGCATCGGTGCCTATGCATCTCTTCATCCAATTCGAGCCTGCTGTGTTTTTGCCTCTTGGTCCTTGTAGTCGCTGTTTGTATCTTTAAGAACTGTTCTTGGTCTGCTCTATACTGACACTGTCTATGTCTCAGGAAGCTGCTGAGGTCTCCCTTGGCCCACTCTCTTGGTCCACTCTCTTTGTCTACTTTCTTGGTTAGCTCTCTTGGTTTGATTTCTTGGTCCACTCTGTGCAGTCACAGTCTGTGTGACAAAGTTCCTCTCTTGGTTGTCTCTGTGTAATCACAGCCAGTGCTTCAGAGTTCCTCTGAGGTTGCGGGGATAAGAAGGTTTGGAGGCAGACTTAAACTTGTAGTTTACAGGGTTCAATAGATGGGTTGGAGGTGTTGGAGCAGCTTACCTGCAGGAAGCTTGCCTGCTGGCTGGCTAGAGAAGCTGAGGCAAAAGGGCACGTGCCCACCCCAGGTATGGAGGGCCAAGAGAGTGGAGTGCCTTGCTGGATGGGTGGTCACTCACCTCTTGGTCCTCTCTGTGTAGTTGCAGCCTGTGTTTCAGAGTTCCTCTGAGGTCGTGGAGGGTAGGAGTGTTAGGGAGTGAAGTGGGACTTATAGCTTGCAGGACCCTATCAATGGGTGGGGATGTTGAAGCAGCCTTTATGCATGTTTTGATTTGTTGATCATTGATGTGGTTCAAAGCTGGATAAGCATAGTAATTGTTCCCACCTATGTATGTGGGAATTTTTGTTAGTATGGGAACTAAACTGCATGAAGGAGGCTTTTAGATTAGATTAGGTTCAAATAATCTAGGTACTGTCCTAAATGTGTAGTATGCACCCAAGTCAACAACCTTTATCATTTTGGGAATCACTTAGACTACTCTGACCAAGGACTTGAAAGGTGAATTCTAGTGCCTAGTATTGTGTTTTTTTTTTCTCTTTGAAAGTGTTGTCATCCCAAGATCCTTACTTCATTTGATTTATAATTTTGGTTAAATATAAAATAAAATGGTTCCTTGAGCCTTTATCAAATGATTTTGCTGTCATTTGTAACTCCTTCCTAATCTTCTCATTTATGATGGCATTGTGCTTCCCAGACTCCTTTAATTTAATAATGGACATTTGGTTCTAATAAAATACAAGCATAAATTCATTTCTGATTAAGACAGAAAAGTTAATATATAGTGAATAGTTTTCCAAATTCCCTTTTCCCATTAGGTTATTGACACAGATTGCAGTGTGCATTCTTGAATGATAGTAAAAGCCAAAACTTCCTTTTGACATATATAGGGCTTATGGAAAGGGCAAAATGAGCATTACTACTAGTTATTCATACCACTGATAGAATGGCTTCCTTTCTCAAATTAAAGAAGGGCAAATAACATCAGTTTTAGAAACATAATACTTCATTTTCTAGAAATGTACCTCTATAAATTACTACTTTTATGATTTATTGTAACTTTCTTAAACTACCCTTGGAAACTACTAGTTCATGATATTCAACCTATTCCCATGTATGTATCAACCAATGAAATCTAGGATATTGTAAGCAACAAAGGATATTTTCTGAGTCACTCTGAAATAGGTTTCTAAACCACTCTATATTCCTTGACAAATTATTGACATTAAAACATCCATTAAGAATAAAACACAAAATTAGATTGTTTGAGGGCATGTCTTGATTTTCAATAGCAAGAAAACTTATATGGTAAAAGCATATGTAATAAAAACAATTTCATCAGAAGATGAAACTGTCAAATAGATCTCATGAGTGCATTCAGATGAGTTAAAGTCATTTCTACTGACAATGAAATGAATAAAAAGCTGCTTTAAGTGGGAGAATTTGTCCCATTTAAAATCTTATATCCAAAATCTCAAAGAATCTAAAATAAGATTTCATATCTTCATTTAGTTAAACACTTGCCTTACCCCAAATTTATTGGTGCTAACATTCATTTGGGGCTCAATTTTAATTAATAAAGTTTATATTTAAATCTGTTTTGTCTTTCTTGTTCCACTTTAGCACATGCTTCTAACCTCTGTTCAGCTCAAGATTGCCCTAGCATTTTCATTAAAAAAGAGCTTAAATCATGTTTACCATGATCACATAACTATTCTGTTCATTCTTTAATTTTTCACAACCACCAGGAGATCTATGTCCTAATATCTTGTATCCTTACTTAAAATCATGGAAACTAAGGTTCAAATATTTTTTGATTTTGGTAAAATCTCATAGTTAAGCAATTTTTTTTCTCTGCCCCCTACAGCCATTCCTCCAATTCCATCTCCCTTTATTGTGACTTTTGCCAAACTGAGAAACATCTCTGAACCAGGGACCCTATAGTTGCCTCACTTGGCTGGGACTGAAGTCCCCTATCTGTGCTCACCTTCTTTTTTTTATTATGGTAATAATAAACCTTTAGACATACTGTCTACCAGTAACAGCCCTGCCTCTTAGCCAACTTCCACCCTTGTTGAAATCCTTGACATTCTTGACCAAAACAAAAATAATCCTATTTCTCCCTCTACCATGTTTAATGGAACTAGACCCCATATCCTACTCGTGAGAACTCCAGAATCAGTACCTCTCATCATACTCACCTTTCAATCCACTGAACTTACAATTCATCACACCAAACTAGGACAGCTTTCTTCTGAACCCAGAGTTCCAACCAGAACTTCAGATCTAGGATTAGTCAGAAAGTTCCTGAGACTGAAAAATAAGTATAGTTCTTCCAGTCTACAACTTGTCAGATTGGGGTAACAGCAATCAAAGTATTGAACACCCACCCTTCAATGTGGAGACCTAATATCTACACCAACAAAACCACAGATGTTATAGCTCAAGATTCTTAGATCCCAGTGCAAAGGCACAAACATCAACAAATAAGAAAATGTGCCTTCTTCAAACACCATCAACCCTACTGTAATATACAGGAGAATAAAACAATTTAGTTAAAGCATAATACAAGGAGTTCAAAACAGCAATTAGGAATATGTTCACTGACATTAAATAGGTTACAAATATATTCATCAATGAAGATCATTTAAAACACAATCAGCTTCACTCTTAATGACCATTAACTTCCTCAATTTGACATTTTGGTCCTTGTTTCCAAAATTCAATTTTTTCCATATTTCAGCAGACTGAGATTTGTTGCCTTCTTTCTTGCCTGCCAGAGCACTTTCTTCTTTTTCTCTTAGCAAATTTCACTGGATTCACAACGGCTGGGTTATAGAAGTTATGGGCAAAGCTATGCCAGTCTCTGCCAAGGCTTTAGCATGCAGGGCTGCAAATTGAGCTGCCATAGATTTCAGAGGAATCACTTGTGTTCCTGACACCAATATTGGAGCAACATTGAGAACAAAACCCCCAGTGGCTTCAGCTGCAGCCATTTCTTGTTGTTTTTGCTTTCAACTATTTCCTTTTCTCATTGCTCTTATAATTTTTTTCCCTTGCTGATCTCCTAGCTAAAGATTCCTGATGTTTTACAGTTTCCTGAGCATTCATTGGTGTGTTTCTGTCTCTGAAGATACAAGGATTATGTGTCCAGCTTAGCTTCTGCTAAATCTTCATAGTTTTTCAGTTCTCTTCTTTCTATCTTGACTTCATTTTCTTGATCTGCTCCTGCTTCTAGCCATATACCTGTGTCTGGATATCATTCGGGATCATGTTCTAATCATTCATTTTCTAACCTAACTTCTAGATCTTGACTTCCTGTCTCTGCTCTGGGATTGAGACATTTTTGATCCCCACTCCTGGACCAAGACTTCTTCCTCTCCCTGCTTCTACTTTGATGGTGCCCTTCACGAGACCTATAGAGTGACATCTGCCTCATGATGACTTCCTTTCTTTGCTTTTGTGTCCTTCCTCACTATTTTCAGAAGAATTTAATTGCTCTCTTCCTTTACCAACAGAATCTTCTTTGTCATTGTGTGCCTCAGACTAATGTTTCTTAGAAGATTTATCTTTGGATGCATGTCTTCCTGCCATTTTGCTTCTGCTCTGGCTCCCGTGTTTTCTTCCTTCATTATCTGATTTTCATTTTCTGTTCCTTGACATTGACCATGACCTTGAATAATGATGTTTAGAGGTAATTTGAGAAATAGATAAATCTGATTGCTCTTTTTACTTTTTCCTATCTGAATATGCTTTTTCTGGGGCTAGTCTGTCTTTTCCTGTATCAGTAGTCTCCATTGTTTCTGAATCTCATTCAGTAAGGCACTGTGGTACTGGTGTTGGTGTTGTAATCAGATTAAACTCATTTCCATTAAACTTGACAGGACTAGAGAAGTACAATTATATTTTAGTTCATGAATTCTATTTTGTCAAATATATTAAAGCTTCTGGTGGAATAAAATCTCATACTTAGATTTTCTTATGTCTGCTATCTTGTGTATTTTTGTACTAAACCTGTACAATCATTTTCATCTCTGGAAAAATAAAAAGTATGTTATGTAGATATTTCTTAGAAGGTCTGGAAATTTTGTACACAATCTGTACACACAAACTTGGCAGTGATAATACAAATTATTTTCTCAAAAAACCACACATCCAGCTAAATGAAATGAGGAAAATAATACAAGATATTAAAGTAGAATTGTACAAAGAAATAGAATAACTAAACAAAGATTCAAACTGAAATAAATATCAAAATGAAAAATTCACAAACAGAAAAATAGGTATGGAATACAGAATTTAGGTCTTAACAATAAGATAGAAGAAATGGATATCTTAGTCTAAGAAAATAGACAGGCTTTCTAAAATATATAATATCCAAAATGAGTTTAAATGGACTTACCATATGATATGGGAGGCAATATTCAAACTAGACATCATATGGTACCAAATAAAACCATAGAAATGGATTACCATTTTTGAGTTGCTGGCCAAAAGTGTTCTGTATTCCCAATAAACATTATAGGTAATTATCTATATAATGTGTTACCCTTCATAGGCAGAAGATCTGACACTATTGTTGAAAATACCACATACTCATATCATTGACTGCCATTGAATATCAATAAATTGAAATGGTATTCAACTTGAAACTCTACCCTTACCTTACTTGCATTTAACGTAATGGAAAATACTCATTCAGCTACAAACCTTGTTGTTGGGAGCTGAAGACCCTCAGACCCTGCACTTTCTATGGCCTTTTCCCTGCTGGAGTAACCAACTTGTTTTTCTATGTTTGCAGCTGCTCTAATCACAGAATGTTTTGACCCTCATTAGTTCCTGAAAACAAGGAAGTGATTTTAGTCATCTGATAGCTGGTGGGAGTGCAGTGGAAAATCTCCAGAGCTAGAGCATGGCTACTAGTCAAGGAGAACACTATATAAGCTAACTGGGAACATAATAAAATTGGCATTATTGCTTCAAGAGTGACTCATGTCCCTGTGTATTCGTTAACCCAAAACCCGTGCCCTACCGACATTCCAGGTGATGCAGACACCACACCTTATGAGTTCTAACAGTGACCTACATGTAAGATATTACCACTGGTGTAGTAGTTGTGAAATATTATGTTAGTAACGAACCACATTTGTTATTGGAATATTCATGAGATAGAATCTGTACCTTTAATTATTAGCGAATCCAAGAACATGAGACTAGATTGCCTATGGGTCATGAGGAAACTACTATTATTCTTCTAAGTGAAAATAACAATAAAATTACACCTAATGGCATATTGCTATAACCATACATTAGTATATTGTAGAAGGATCACTAGAGAAGTTTTTTTCTTACAACAAATGATAGTTAACATTAAGACCCACAATTGCCCACTAGAATCATTTTATTCACAAATATTAATTATACAAATAAATTAAATTTTATATAATTCCATATAAGGAATTGATCAAATCAACTATCATTTTGCCACAAGTTTTATTTGTTAACTCACACAGCCTTCACATGTATAGGAATATTTTACTTTATAGACAACTTTTTAAAGATTCCAAATAGCACAGAGACAATGTAGAATTTGTTTTTCTGCTTCTGCCTTCTTTTACTTGACAGGGTCTTTTAATTCTGTTTATTTGGCAACAAATTATAGCATTTAATTATTTTTCGATAGATAATATTCCACCACTTATCCATTCCAAATTTTATCTGCTCATCTTTTGATGAACTAGTAAGCTGGTTAAGCAACAATTGTCAAGATTTAATTATTTTATTTATATGAGTATATATCTATAAAATATGTATATAAATATACAATATCATAACTTATCTGCTTATCCATTTATGAATACTTAGTGTAATTCAGTATCTCAGCTATTGTTAATAGTACAGTAATAAATATGGATATGTGGATATCAATATGATATATTAATTTTTCTTTCATTTTGATATATATTCAGAAATAAGGTAGGTATTTAATTTTAGAGTTCATTCTTGTAGTCTTTCATTCTTAAGGAATCCCTGTACTGTTATCCATAAGGGCTGGACTTACTTGTTAACATTTCTAACAAAGAAGTACATTAGTTCATTCTTGCTACATCATTGCTAGAATTTTTATGACCATTAATAACTATTCTAACTAGGATAAATGACACATCAGTGTAGTTTGAGCTTATATTTTTGATGGCTAGTGCTCTTAAATGTTTTCATGCATTTGATGCAATATGTATTTCTTCTTTTGAGAAATGTTTATTCAGATCATTTGTCCATTAGATTACTATTTTGCAATTAGATTACTTGGGTTTTATTGCTTAGATTTTACTCTTTACCTTATTTATTATTACTGACAGACAAATACATAGCAAATACTTTACCTTTATTTAGGTTGTTTCTTCTGTAGATTGTTTTATTCACTGTAAAGAAACTTTCAGTTCAATGAAATCCATTTGTTAAATTTCTCTCTTGTTTCCTTTGCTGTAACTGTTCTCTCCAAAATTCACTGCCTATAACAAAGTCTCTGTTACATTTTAGTCTTTGTTCCATTTTGAGTTGAGTTTGTACAGGGTGAGCAATGAAGGTCAAGTTTTCTTCTTCTGTGTTTGCAGTATCATTTATTGAAGGGGTTGTCCTTTCCCCAGTGCATGTTTTTGGTGCTTTTGTGGAGAATCAGTTGGCTGTAGAAACACGGATTTATTTCTGGATCTCTATTCTGTTCTGTTGGTTGGTATGTCTCTTTTTATGCCAATACCATGCTGTTTTGGTTACCATGACTCTCTATATCTTGAAATCACGTACTTGTGATGTCTCCAGCTTGGTTCTTTTTATCTAATACTGTTTTGAATATCTGGGGTCTTTTGTACTTCTATGTGAATTTTAGGATTTTGCTTTTTTTGAGGTTTGTGATGAATGTCATTGGTATATTGGTGAGTTTTGAATTGAAGCAAGATATGTAAAATGAAAAGAGTATTGATGTGTACATATGAGCCTTTCACTGTGTCTTTCTTGCCACAGACAGTAGAGATAAGGTGGATATTTTAAAGTGTTCCCAAGTATGAAGTTAAAGTTATTTGTAATGATCACAATAGTATACTACTACATAGTATACATGGTGGCAAAGTGATGAGAACTAACACTCATGGTACAAAACCTCCCCAAATTCAAGCTTTGCTGTTTCATAAAATGCCATATTTAGAAAATGATGTCACTCAGAGCTCTTCATTGACTTTGCTCACTTTTGAGCTTTAAAATTGCATTTGAGCATAACTCAACTCATTTGTTTCTTTAGTAAGAAGGGTTTTATTTTTAATACTTAAAAGTATAATTTCTCTTTAAATCTGGCAAATACTTTCACTGGTTAAAGAAAAAATCTTGTTTTCTTTCTTTCTGCGATCAGACAGCTGGTAGACAAAGAAATGGAGAATAAGAAATTTTAATTATACCTTTCAAAGCCCAACAGATTTGAAAGCTATTCAGAAATTACATGTAGGTTTTCTCAGTATTAACTTATCGAAGTTTAAGAGATACTAGCTCTTGTTCTCTAAGGTGAGGTAGCCAGAACTGTTAATTGAGCCACAGTACTAAGGTTTTAAATTTCAAAAGTATTAATAATGTTTATTTTTCTTTCAATTTATTGCATCTTTTCTTTCTATTTCTCTTTTGCATAGTTAAGAAAGTCTCAAACAAGAAACCAACTTTTTAAATAATACTGCAGATTTTCTACTTCAACTACATAAAATAGCATCAGATGCCAAAAATAGAACATACATCAAACAAAAATAAGGGGTTAGAAAACTTGAGACAAAGAATCAGGAAGAAAAACCAATGAGACAGGTATCGATGACATAAAAAGTCTTTTTTTTAACTCAGTACTTGACTTTTAGGGAAAAAAACCATGCTGGCCCTATTGACTCTAAAGTTTAAGATTCTGATCTGAAGGTAGAAGTGAGCAAGATGACAGAACATGCATTCCAGTATTGTTCATATACTTTTAAGTTGTTAATAATACAATATCAAATAAAGTGCTACAGAGTCTGATGTCCTGGTAATCTTCTTGCTGGAAGAGTTCATATATGATACATCATATACATTATAAAAGATAAAGAACACTCATTGGCATGTGTTTCATCATTGTTTTTCTTATAAAACAAACAGAATTCATAATGGGGGTCCCCATCCTAACGACAGTATTCTTTAAAAGCTTTCAAAAGCACACCTCTAAATGTTAAGGTAGGAATAAGTACTCAACTTGTTAATACCTAAAAATAGAAATTAAATTATAGCACATGAAGCCTCAGTTAACACCCTAATTATATAAACTATGATGCAATTTTCCCTACCCAACTGAAACATCAGTAGTGATCACCGTCCATGCATAAGAATGCCTTTATAAAAGCTGACAAAACCAGATTAGAAATGGTAGTATCTGACTATAGAACACAAATAAGAAAAGTTACACTGAATTTGGCAATAAGGACAGTTTAGCATTACCCTTTTCAAACTTTCCTCAATCCCAAGAAGTAGGGCATGGAAGTAAGTGTCTTCCATTTACGAAAACGAAGTGAAAAATTAACATCTACTTGCCTCAGGCTACAAAGCAAGACAACTGCAATACAATTCAACATGAGTAAATTCACATTGCTTTGGAATCCAGCCAAGAAAGCATGGACTGGCAACCATGACTGCCTTTGAGCAAGGAGAACCCAGGAATCGCAATTTTTTGTACCAGCCCAATATTAGACTTACTTTTAACAACTGAGGTACTGTGGGAAATTCTAGGGCCCTAAGACTCATGTTATGCTCAAGGACCTCTAGGTTAGGACATGTACAATGGGGTTCCTGTTAACTGTTATTGAAATAGATGCCATGACAGACCCTACTAATTCAAGATACAGTACTGAGTTAGTGGGCCTATGCTTTGTTACATATTTTATATTTTTAAAATCCAATAAACTCTAGAAGACCAACTCACCATTATAGCACCTACACACTTAGTTTTTAGGCCGGCCTCTATATTGTCATGCTTTAGAGCAGATTGTGCTGTTTTACTATCAAGTTTGTTTTTTTTACTGAAAGCTCAAGACCACATCTCTAAAACTCAGTATCCTTAATTGTTAAACCAACAGGTAGGTCTCAGGATTCACGTTAATCTCAAGGATCCTAGAGTCTGGTAGATTCATGGATCAGACCAAGTGTCAGAGAAATCCCCACAGACTGATTTCAGAATTATTCTTATAGACCAAGACTTAATTCCAACATGATGGAGACAGAGCACAAGCCTATGTGAATAGACTTGGGTTCTAGGCTCATCCTTGTATACACATGGTGTTTAGACTCAATGCTAATACAGTTGTCTAGTCAGATTCTGTGTTGGACACAATTTTGATTCAACCCTCTCCACAAAATACATATATTTATACATCAGACCCATCTATATGCATTGTAGACTAAATTCCAACAATTGGTACCAAAGCTTATAACTTCAGATCCATCTGTACAGAACAAGGTCTATTATCCCTCCCACTTCTTATTTAGTCCTAGAAAAGCTAGTCCTCAGGCTAGCTCCCATTGTTTTTACAGTTCCTAGATATGATCTTTAGAGATTGGGATTCCTAGGCTACTCCTTGGCTGACTCAGGAATCAATCTTGACAGGCCAAGAACTACAGCAAGACACCTTATTCAAGATCATGCCAATTAACTTGTCAGGAATCTCTGAAGAGACTGATTAGCAAAACCTTTCTAAGATAAATCTGCAAAATGTAGATGGATTACCTATATTTTAAAAATCTAAAGCATCAAATAAACAATGAAATCAGGAAAAATCATGTAAATATGGCACCAAAAAAGTTAAAAAAAATGATGCAACCACAACTGATTCAAACCAAATGGAAATCTATGGACATCTTAGCAAGAGATATCCTTGGTTTTAGAAAATTTAGAAAACCTTAAAAATATACAAAGAAACAATTCAATGAAATCAGGAAAATAAGTTGTAATCTTGTGAAATATGTTACAAAATTTATGATAGGAGTTAATGCTCATGTAGTAGTAGTAGTAGTAGTAGTAGTAGTAGTAATAATAGTAGTAGTAGTATGTGTGTCTGTGTAACAAAAGCAACTTCATTGAAAGACATTGCATGAGCTGAGTAAAAATTGGGCAAAGGAAGTTAGTCAACATTTCTTAAAAATAGAAATAAATTCACTTTTAAATACCCTGTCCTTCTAAAAATGCTGTTTATTCTCAGTAAACATTACTTCCCACAAAAGATATGAAAATGGCAAACAAAGAAAGAAAAATCTCTACAATATTGATCTAATCATCAGTGTAATGAAACTTATAATCACAATGAGATATTGTCTCCCATGTTGAAATACCTATCATTAGAAATATGAAAGACAACAAATGCTAGAGAAAAAAATAACTCTTAAACACTTACTCATAGAAGTGTAAATTAGTGGCATCATTACAAAAACATATGTAAGTTTCACAAAAGAATTACTGAATTACAGAGACATCTCAATTAATAGAGTATATGCTTAACATGGACAATGTCTTGGATTCATCCCCCAGAACTACATAAACAGATCAAGTTGGGCACATATATAACTTCATTACTCAAAATGTAGAAGAAGAAAAACTTAAAATTCAAAGTCATCCTTAGATACATAATGAGTTCAGGGTTAGCTTGGAATACCTGAGACACTGGTAGAAGAAGATGAAGAAGAAAAAGAAGTAGTGGTGGGGAATGAAAGAAATAGAGACAGGAAGAAAGGAAGGAAAGAAGGAAGGAAGGGAAGGAGGTACAGCTTGATTTCTAATTGAACTCAATAAGTACAAAGCAGTCATATATTAGGGGGTAAATGTTGAAAGATCAGAGAAGCAGAGCACCCAGCCATTAGTTCTTACCTCTATGAAATCGTCATAACCAATGTTGAATCCTGTCTCTAAAAGTCCTCAGACTGAATGCCCTCTCTTCAAAACCTCAGACTGAATCCTAAGCTCCTGTCTCCTCCCGCCTTATATACCTCTCTCTGCCCACCCATATCACTTCTCTTCTCCACCTCCCTAGTGCTGGGATTAAAGGTCTGTTTCTCTTTTAGACTGATTCAGTGTATCCTAGGGTGGCCTTGAATTCACAGAAATCCATCTTCCTCTCTCTCCTGAGTGTTGGGATTAAAAGTGTGTGCCACCACTGCCTGACCTCTATGGATAACTAGTGGCTTGCTCCACACTCTGATCCTTAGACAAGTGTAATTTGTTAAAGCACAAACAAATAATCACCACAAGAATGGAAAGAGGAAAGGAGGGAAGGAAAAAGAAAATAAATAGAAGTATTATGTAATCCAATAATTCAACTACTAAAGAATGTGCAAAAGGAAGTTAAATTGGCACGGAAATTGGATATTTGGTGCACCAATATATGAAATAACTTAAGAATTCATTAATTTAAAAAGGGGATTAAACAATGTGATGTATACAAGACTTAGACAAGATCAAGCCATTCTGAAAGAGGGAAATTCTCCATCCTATACTCAGGAACTATTTGTAGTTGATAGTTACTGAGGAAGGGAGAATCATGCTGTTTTCAGTGTCTATTGATACCTTTTCCTTGATCCAGTGTGTTGTCATTTAAACATATGGGCAACTCTAGTAAGTAGATTTTCATAAATTGGGAAATATTATCTAGATAATCACAAATAATTCACTTTTCTCCTTTATCCATCATTTTTGTTGTTCTCTTATCGTGCTGTAGTTTTATGCTTTATGGCAGTCATCATAAACTGACATCATTTTGCATTATTTATTAATTTATCATGTATTACTTCCACTGAAATATGAGCCTCAAATGAGGAAATATCAAAACTCACTCTCAGCTTATAATATTTGGTAAATGCATATATATTGATAAATTATTAGCAATTTACATTTCTTCATCTTCAAGCTATTTCAATCAAATGTGCAATTCTCCAAAATTTTATTCATTTCCTTCATCTTAGTATATATCCTCTCCAGGAATTTTTGACGCTTTTGTTGCCAATTTGCTCTGTCACTTTTGTTGAAGCAATATTCAGTATAACCAAATTTCATGAAAATTAAAGAATGCATCTTATTGAAACTATTGTGCAGAATTTTACTATTTTAGAACACTAGTGCATCCTGACTTCATCTTAAAGATTAAAAAGCAATGTATTTTCTTAAAATAAAATTAAATGTAGTAAGGTAAAAGCAAATCAGAGTAGAGCAAACCAAACAGAAGAAAACAAAAGGACATAAGAAACAGATATAGATGCAGATATCCACTCATTCACACACTTAGGAATTCTATAAAAACAAAATTTGAAACTTATAACATATGGATATACACAATAAACCTGTATGGTAAAAGAAATTAAATTAAATAAAAACAGTCTTGACAGGACTTATTAGATAAGGAACCTCCAAACATGCCTTGAATTAATTTTCTGTTGGCCATCTACTGTTGGGAATATGGCCTAAACTTAAGAGTAGTTTGTTTCCTCCAATGAGACTCCCTTGGAGAAAATTATGTTTCTATGTGCAAGTGGTTTATCAATTGTATATAACTTCTGGCTTAGGAACAGGGGCATGTGTCCACTTGTCCTTTAAATTCTAGGACTCTGTTATAGACCCATGCAGGCTCATTCAGGCCCTGAGAATGTTGCCTCAGTCTCTATGAGTTCATATGTGTATTGGCCCAATTGTGTTTAAAAACCTTTATTTCCTTGGTGTTATCCAACCCCTTTAGCTCTTACACTCTTTCTGTCTCCACTTTTCAGAGTTCCCCAAGCATCGTAAATGGAAATATTTGTTGCTGTGTTAGTGTTTACTTTCTTTTTTTTTTGGTAATGTATACAAAGAACAAGTTTCTTTATATCTGTTCTCTTATGAAGAGTGGTTACATCTATATTTCATCATTTCTGTCTCATTTCATACTCGTTGCTAGGTTGGAAAATAGTACTAGTGATATGAGTAAGGAAATAGCTTCAAATAATTCAAATTTGTGAAAAACATAAGTAATTTATCATAAATTACAGGTCTTTCATATATCCTTTTCCTGGAGCAGAAAAAAGCAAAATATAGTTTTGTAGTTCCTTCTCCTTTAATGAATAACAAAAGCAAATTCTGATTAATAGGACATACAAATGGACTACTACATTAAAAGGATAGCCACCTATAACCACCAGTAAAACCAGGATGGGTAGATAGGTCAAGGAAAATTTAGGTGTTGGCATCAATGGGCAGAGTTACTACTGCATGGCACTCTTATCAGTAATGTTTAAAATTGGGTACTACCAAGAGAACTATTTACTCTTGATTGTTTTAGATTATAGTCACCTAAAAATAAATCAGCTATTTCCATACTAGATAATTTTGAATATTTATGACTTCTTTTTATGTAGTTAGAATATCTCTCTTCCCCTGACAATATCTTCTGCTCTCCCAGTCCCTATGATCTACAGTAATACTAAAACTCTCTTCTCTTCTTAATCTGCATATTACCTTCTATTGTCTTTCTTAACTTCTACATAGCTTATTTTTTCTCTGCCTTAATCACTGAATAAAAGATATTAAAATTTGTTTGGGATTGTAGCAGCAATGAGCTTGCCAATTTAAAAAAAACCTATTATATTTCCTCTTTTTAATGAAGAAGGATAAATATTATACTTTTGCTTAACAACATAAATAAGTAATTGAGTATAGCCCTTTCAGTTGAAGTTAAGTGTATGTTATACCAAAAGAGAAATGGATTTAAATGCAACATATTAGATACCATAGGTAGCACTCAATATGGACATGAGTCATTTATGGTTGATAAGAAGAAAGCACTAAATAAAATAAACCACTTAACAGATAGAGAGTGGAGAAAATGAAAGGCATCTTTGAACTGGAATATGCAGTATGTAGTAGCACCTTGGTGTTACTGAATGCACAAAAAGGAATATACAACCTAAAGAATACATGGCAAGTTGCTCTGCTCAGTCAGTCACTGAATTCTACTTTATCAGGAGAAATGCAGCACAACTGTTACACCATTTTCATTGTTAACAGAACCTGCTCTTCATAAACAAAAATCTTACAAGCCTAGAATTCCCTTACTCATGGTTCATCTAGGAAATTCCTAATTATGATTTAAAAGGTAGAGAATATTTTCAAATTATATCCAGGTCATTATAGTCCCCAGAAAATTTCAATAATCTTAAAAATTTTATGGAACTTTAATGCTCCATTTGGCTAAATTAAGAGCATTTGTTGATATGATAGAAAGTAAAAGAAAAACAAAATGTTAATGGTCTGCTGTTGAGGGAAGAAGAGAATACAAATTTATTTAGGAGTCATAGAAGTAGAACACATACTATTTTTTGTATTATATATTAAATGTTTACAATCAAAAATCAAGATGTGTAATGTCTTTTTAAAAATATTTTCTATTTCTTTATGATGTATACATGATTCTTTTAGAATTTTTCTACATAATAATAGAGTTTGGCCTCCAAAATGATTTCGTCTATTTGATATGTAATAATACAAGAAATAAAATAATTGTTTTAAAGACAACTGATAATTGAGAAAAAACATCTTTAAACAATATCATTAGAATACCAAGGAAATCTTCATTTCCCTTGGTGGAAGTCACTCTTCTGGGTTTAATAGTGAAGTTTTCTAGACATTATTTAGCTGTGTCTAGAGTATAGCACTGCATACTTAGAATAAAGACAACAGTCTAATGTACTGCAGGAAAGAAAACTAAATTATAAAATTTTCTATAGGAAATAATAATAACTTTTGGTAAACACAGCTCTTTTATCCTGAATATTACTCTGAACCCTATTTCCACTTTCCCAATCACTTTATTTCCACTGCTACAATACTAGTACAGACTGATATTGCAATAAACAATGGACTTCAAAAGTTTCCTCAGTAAAATGCATTGTGGACATAGCTCCTTTTTTTGTTTATGACTGTCTATTCTACCTTTCACAGGATATAAATTTTAATTTGTTCAATCAGAAATAATCATTTTCTAATGTTATTACATTTGCTTCTATAGGGATTTAGTAGTAAGCTCAAAGTTTACTCTCGATGAACTAACTTCCTAATGTAATCACTAATCTCTCTCTACTTCAGTAACATCTCATTTGTGCCATTTTATAAACCTTAGCACATTCTGAATTTTACTAGAGTTGCTAATTTACTCAAAATGTACTTTAAACATGACTAGTGATCATTAAATATTTATTGACTTAATAAGTGAATGAATATTTTTCAAAGGCCATTAACTGTGCTTATATTTAGACTAGGATTCTAGAAGTGATTAACTACTCTAATTCAGAGAGGAATGACATCACTGCCACTAAATAAAGACAGAACATTTTTTATCATGAGCAGAAACAAATTTGAAAAAATGTATTTATAGTAAAATTGAATTTATGTGTGGTTTGAATGACAATGGGTTTCATAGACACATCATATATATGGATGATTTGTCCTGGGTATAGAGTGTACCACTAAATATTTTACTATTGTAGAATAAATACAACTTACTCAGCAATCTAACGTACTTCAGAGAGGTAAATTAAATTATAAAGAACTCTATGGGAAATAATAGCAACATTGGTAAATACACATAAAGTATGTGGCCTTGTTAAAGGAATTGTGTTGTAAGTGAAGAGTGATCCTTAAAGTCTTTAAGTACACACCATTCTCAGTGCCTCACTCTCTATATTAGCTCTTAGCTACTGCTCCAGGCCCAGGCCTTCCTGTTTCCTGTTATGCTCCCTGACTTAATAGTCATTGACCCACCCTCTGAAATTGGAAGCTGCCAATAAATTATTTCTTGTTAGCTACCTTGATTATCATGATTTATCACAGAAATATAAAAAATAACTAACCCAACATGATATAACTTTAAATATAAAGTTAAAAATTATAAAATCATAGCATTATTTGAAGATAATGGTACCAGTCTTATTTTTCTAAATTTTTGTAATAATACATACAAAAGCATCATTGTGAAGAATTAATAGCTGAAGTAGATCATATATTGTGACCTATGAAAGGTATTCATATTTTAATTTAATATAAACACAAATATCCTTATGTAGTTGGAAGTTTCTGTCCCACCCATTCCAATAGCTATAAATCATAAATAAATACATTTGGGGTTATATTAACTATAAACTGTTTGGTCTACTATTCAGGATTATTACTAACTACCTCTTACAACTTAAATTAACCCAAAATTCTTATCTATGTTTAACCATGTGGCTTGGTACCTTTTCTCAATAAGGCATTCTCATCTTGTTTCATTGACTTCTGGATGACAACTGCATCTCTGCCTTTTCCTCTTCCCATAATTCTCCTGTTTGATTGCTCCACGTATACTTCCTGCCTGGATACTGGCCAGTCAGCATTTTATTAAACAACTATGAGTAATAAACCTTTATAGTGCACAAGAACATTATCCCACAGCATTCTTAGAGATTGATCTGTAATTTTCTGATCCTTTTACTCTGAAAATCTATAAATAACTTATAAGGGGAATCTTCTAAAAGTAGGTATCTTATAAATTTTGTTTTTATTGCTCTTTTTAAGGGTTTTTCATTATCAAATAACATATCTCTTGCAGCTAATTATTTGTATGGGATATATTCAAAAAAAAAACAAAAAAAAAAAGAAAACCAAGAAACTAAACACATATGTGCTCTTAAAATTTAAAAAAAATGTTTTCAGTTCTCAATATATATTCTTCCTAAAACTAAAGACTGCCACACCTGAGTGGAAAGTAACATAATTGAGATAACACAGCTTTAATTTTGTAACTGGTTCACAAGTTTGGGGAGGATTAACAACATGCACCACTCAGATTAAAGGCATGCCCTGCCCGGTTTTTATGGCAACTACTGTATCTATTGTGATTAAAGGTGTGTGTCACCACTGCCTGGTCTGTAAGGCTGGCCAGTGGGACTGTTTTCTTCTCCGATCTTCAGGCAAGTTTTAGTTATTAAAATACAAAAAAATAAAAATAAAATGCCACTACAGCTAGGTCACCACGTCTCCCCCAACAAGATTGGCTTTATTGTGTTGCCCAAGTAAGGTTCAGGGCCTACTCTTCAAGTGTTACATCTGGTGATAAAGTAATCTTTATAGAATATCAATACTGTTATCATTGTATCAGTTACTAAATAGTTATACCATATATAATAACATATAAAAAGCAAAGAGGTAGAAATGAGGTCAAAGTAATTGTACTTAAATTAGTTTTCTTGGATCACATATCTGTGGAAACAAACATTGGAGTGACTTTAAGATAGAAATTTAAATTTCCAGATATGCTTTTTACCTTCAGTGATCACTATTATTCTCAAAAATGTATATATTAAAGGAATAAATTAGGGACTATGGTATATAATTTTTCATGAATGTACAATCTCAATTTTAGTACCACAAGTATACATTTAGTCTCAAATATCTCTCCCTCTTGAATTCAAAACTCTTATTTTTAATATCTTAGTCCAGTAGAAGATAGCAGATTATTACAAATTATTTCAATTTATATAGCATAAATAAATTTTTTGTCAAATTTCCTTTTTATATTGTATTATCTCATTGTGATATAAACATAGATTTAACTATAGATATAAGTAAAGAGAACTTTCATATATTCAGTTTATCTAAGTCATAATTAGAGCTATTTCAAACATATTTCACCAGTTAATCATTAGGTATAGGAAAAATTATATCCTTTATATATCTATAACTAATCCTCCATATATTCTCCACCTATATAAGAAATGTATCATACTGTATGGTGGAATATAAAATATAAAAAACAAAACATTAAAAATTAAAATTGTACCAGGCATTCTCAATTTAACATGTTTAAAATTTAACTTATTTTGCAACCATCATTCTCACCCATAGACAATTATCTTTCTTTTACAATATTTCTAATCTAATTTATACTAATAACACCACCCTTGTCAGCATATAAGTTAAAGAAAATAGAGTCTGTGTCATTTTGACAAGATAAAATCTTATTCTATGTGCAATAGACCAACTTTGAAAATTAAAAAGGACAGTGTTTGGTATTTTAAACCATTACTCTAGTGAGTAAGGTATTCAAAGGAAGAAAGAATAAAAAAATAAGAAATTACTATGGTGTTGTAACAATTACCTTGGGCAATGACAATAGAGATCTTAACTGCACTGCAACATATTCAAAGTATTCCCAATGAAGAATCTGAATATTTAGTGTATAAGCTATATTGCTCCATCAAGGAATTTTCTGATGAAAGGAGTTGAAATCAAGTATTTAGAAGGTTGAAGATTCTATAATGCTAAGGAAAATAACTTTTGCTAGGCATTCCATGTGGATATTTTATGTAACCAAATTAAGATTAAAATGACAGAAGAGAAATGCTTTCAAGATTTTACTAAAATCGGTTCTCAATTATTGTTCTTGTCATTATTATTATTCTCAGTCACCTCTTCCATTTTTCTCTTCCTCTTCATCCCCTCCTATTTTCTCCTTCTCTACCTCTTCCTCTGCCCTCATTACTGCTCAATTTCTTCCTTTTTTATATTTTGAGAGAGGATCTCATTCTTTAGCATAGACTGTCCGTGAACAGACCCTGTAGCCTTAGCATGCCTTGAACTCACAGCAATCTGAAATGTCCACATAAGAGAATACCATGAGCTACATGCTCATCTTGATCCATTTATTATTTCACAAATAACTGAGGACCATTCACTTGTTCCACAGTTGCCACGCATGCATTAGATTGAAGAAAGTAAATAAGTGTCAGATAGGAAGCTTGCAACTTGGGAGAAAATCATATACTTCAAAATAAAAATTTCCTGTGAGGTAAGTTATATAAAATATGGAAGAATGTAGGGAAAAGGGAATGCACATCTCCTAGAAAACAGTAACTTTCCATGTTAATGGATAAGGGTTTCAGTTTGGTTTGGATTGTTCCTGGAACTTTCAAGCTTATCCATAAGACTAGTTTGGAATTATGTTCTTATTACATTCCCAAACCAGTTCAAGACAATTTATACATGTTAACTATTTGTTTTTCCACAGTAAAAATGTTGAGTAGTGTCAAGTATTTTTATTTTACAAATAATCTGAGACCAGATACTTACTCAACAAAACACATTTATATGGATTCTCTCATTTATCACTGCAACAATTCTATGAGATATATATTGCTTTTTCATCCTATTTTACAGATAAGATAATAGGATAATCAAGAGCTTAACAAACTTTTCCCAGGTCACAGAACTAGTAAATGTACTATCAACAAAATAAATCCAGTTTGTTCTGAGCTCTCACTCCCCTCTGATAGTAGCATTACCCCATCCTTCTCCTAATAGTAAGTAATGATCCAAAGAACTGAGATTCTGACTGGCTGAAGTATTATAAATATCTTTTCTAACAGTACAGATATTCTAAAGATGAAGCTCATCACCTATCATGGAGAGGATGCTGAGATCAATGGGAAGTTTTATGAAATAAGCATCAAGCTAGAACCCTTCTGAGAAGATACCCTAAGGCTACATTCTTTCTTTAATTCACACAGAGCTATTTTTATTTCAGGGTAACCAACACAGGCAAAATCCAGCCCAAAGGCAATCGTGATAGTTCACTGGCTTACAATAGAAGAACACTTTAACATTTACCTGGTCCATTTCTTCTTCAACACTCTACAGAAATCATTACCTTTAGTGTTTAATGCAACAGCATTAGATAAGCAATTACTGCAAAATAAGAGGAATAAGAGTATAAATGGTTTGTGCCTTTCATCTTAGAACTTGAAAGCTTATTACAAATATCAGTTAATGCTTACATCCATCTTCAAAGGTAAAAGCATCTTCAGATGTACTTTAAGAGGTGTAAACCAGAAGGCAGAATCACCTAATTAGTGACCACTCAAGATACAGACCCATGGGCCGAAGATGTCTTGGGTCCCAGTCATGTTCTACCCCTTTGTACAACTAACATATTTGGTAGATATCTCAATTCTAGTACTAGTATTGTATTCCTTGCTAAATAAATGGATATTTAACAAATATTATTAAGTAACATATGAGAAGTATGCCTCCAATATATCAACCATCAGAAATTATACTATACCAAAAACTTTGTAAACTCTCAACTGAGTATAATGTTCGAGATTATTGCACATCTGGTCATATTATTTTGTGGGTTTAGGATAGAGACGATAAGAAAAAATTATCCTTGATTTATTCTACTCTGTTCAATTATTGTCCAATATCTCTTTCTCTCATACCCATACTCATTCTCATTCTCTCTCTCTCTCTCTCTGTCTGTCTCTCTCTCTCTCTGTCTGTCTCTCTCTCTCTCTCTGTCTGTCTCTCTCTTTCTCTCTCTCTCAGGGGGTATATCACACAATGCACTGGAGTCTATTGACAGTATATCATGATAAAAGGTTTAACATGATTGATGGTTGATGGCAATATGGAAAAGTGATTATAAACATTATTAACAGCAACCAAATTTCTGAAATCCTCTGATATTATTGGAAATATGCTACTATAATAATTATCCCAAACTTCTGTTATAGCTAACAGCTTTTATGATAACATTAAAAGAATGCAACACTGTTCTTTTGTTTGCAGACATTATTTCATGTTACAAATGCTAAGCTGGATCTTTTTTGAAAGATTTTTTAAAAATTGTCCATTGCAAAGTGACTTCTAGACTAGACTATGAGTATTATCAAAGCAATTATGAAGCAATATATTTAATTCATAATAAAACAGAGCTTTAAAGGTCTGTTTATGAAGACTGAATAAAATAATTCGTATGGAAGAACTTGACATAAGGCCTAGAGTGAATATGTATACTAAAACCAAATAATTTGTTTTCTGGCTTCAAATTGAATTAGAACCTAGGCTATTATCAACCTTTTGAAATTTGGTGTCATGGAAGGGCAAATTTCTGATATTTTCTACAATGGACCAGCTCTTAAGTAACTATTTTATTTCTTTCTTGGAATATGAAGACTGTGCCCCATGATCTGAACAACACCACTATGATAGAAAGCATGGAGTACTATGCTATTTCACAGCTACATGCATTCTTCATCTTAGGAACTGAACGGAAGTATCTAACTTAGCTGTTGTATATTACTGAATAAATCTATGATGTTCTAGTATAAGACAGAAGTCAATAGAGCAAAGTGATGACAAAATGACCTTGTGCCTTTGTGACAAACTTGCTGTCTTACAGGTGTAAGCATATTGATGCACAATTTGCACATTTAAGACTTTTTACCCCTTTTCATTTTATTAATCTTGTCATTGGCCTGAAATGCAGCAAAACTCAGCACTTTATAACAATTCTTATTTTCGTAATTCATGAATCACTAACAGTGATCCAACAAATTGCTCGTATAATTCCATACACATGCAAACACACACACGCACACACACACACATTTATGTATGTGTTATTCTGACTCCATGACTAGAGTTAAGATTTTTTAACTTTTTTATTTATTCTTTGTGTCTTTCATACCAGGCATCTTGATCCCAATCATTTTTCATTCCTGATTATCCACCCTTTGCCCTTGTATTTCCCCCATAAAATTTAACAGAAAAAAAAAGAAAAGAAAGAATGGAAAAATCGTGTCATGGAAGATGTGGTCTGAGATAGTGAGTCACGCAGTAAACCATTTTGTCCATGTATCTTTATTTGCAAGTGTTCATTGCAAAAAGTCATTGGTCTGGTTCGAGTTCTCTGGCTTCTGCTACACTATTGATGCTGGACCCTCACTAGAACTCCTCTTTATTATCCTGCTGTTGCTCTGTGTTGTAGAAATCCTGCAGCTTTGGGTGTGCAGGATGGGTCCATCACGCACTCTAGCAGATTACAGATGGGGTGGATATGGGGAGGGTCAACACCTAACCCTGGATCTGGTCCTGAGTAGTTGCATTGCTGATCAGCTTTCCAGTTTTTCCTTGTCCATACCACCAGGGTGAGCTCTCCTGCATCCCACCACCATAACCACCGCGATTTTGAACTCCTTGCAACAAGGAGCAAGGAGCAGGGCCAGTTCTTTCCTGTCCTCAGGGTTAGATCTCCCACACCTACACCTTCAGGGCCAGCTCTACTGTGTTGCCCAGACCAGGTGAAGAGGACTCCCTCCTAAGTGCTGCAGTAGATAAGGGACACTCTTATGACTTCAGGATCAGCTCTGTCTCCTGCCTCAGGCATTGATGGGAGTGAGCATCTCTCTCCTGCCCCTGTCGCTACATGACA
Source organism: Dicrostonyx torquatus (assembly GCA_028555095.1). Classification (NCBI taxonomy): domain Eukaryota; kingdom Metazoa; phylum Chordata; class Mammalia; order Rodentia; family Cricetidae; genus Dicrostonyx; species Dicrostonyx torquatus. The sequence goes on from JAQHUG010000100.1 coordinate 4,462,258, forward strand.
GGTGAGTAATGGAGACAGGCCTTCAATGCTCACAAAATTAGACCTGATTCACCCACATTTCTGCCAATGGGGTTGACTTTATTGTGCTGTCCATGCAAGGTGTGGAGCCTGCTCTCCTGAGTGCTGCAGGTGGTGACAGGCAGAGGCAGCTCTCCCACCTGACACATGTGTTGATAGGAACAGGAAGGGTATCTCTTCACCACCCATGAATCCATATGAGAGATGAGTAATGGGGACAGCTTTCCCTTGCTCACTCCTTTGGAAATGGTTTGCTTACACCTCTGCCAACAGGGTTGGCTTTATTGTGCTGTCCATGCAAGGTGTGGAGCCTGCTCTCCTGAGTGCTGCAGGTGGTGACAGGCAGAGGCAGCTCTCCCACCTGACACATGTGTTGATAGGAACAGGAAGGGTATCTCTTCACCACCCATGAATCCATATGAGAGATGAGTAATGGGGACAGCTCTCCCATGCTCACATCTTCAGGGCGGGCTCACTCATACCTCCAACAAAGGATTGCCTCTATATTGTTGCCCATGAAAGCTACAGGGCCAGCTCTCCCAAGTATTGTAGCTGATGGCAACCAGGGGCAGCTTTCCTGCCCTTATGACTTCAGGGCCAGCTCTACCACCTGCCTCAGGAGTTGATGGGTTAGAGGGGTAGGGCATTTCTTTCCTGTCCATGTTACCACTTGACTCTCTGCCTAGTGATAAGTTTTGACCTCATCCCAAACACTATATTTTATTTTCTCTAGGTTTTAACAAGGAACATCTTTTAGCTGTGATCCTATACTACCCAATGTTTTCTCAATAATGGTTTGTATTCTATTTCTAGGTTTCACTAGTGCCTAGAGGGCAACGTGATATGCATCTTGAAATGCAAAAGACAACACAATACATCAAATGTAACACAGATATAAAATGCAATAAATACAATTAGATCTAATCTGTGAGCTCAAATTCTACTTCAATGAAAGAAATCTTGCATCTCTTGGTACAAAGGAACACTAATCACCAGTTCCATATTTTTATGAGTTTCTTTAAGTCTCATTAAATAATGTTCATCTTACTGAGCTTTGGAGTGGGACAAAAGAACATTGTTTACCTGTAGTGGACTTGATTCAAAATTTAGCAATTTGTAATTATGTAAAGAGGAAGATCTAAGTGTCTTGCTTTGCAGCCTGTAAGATCTTTGCTAATCGTATAACCTAAGTAATGTCATTGAACAAGAAAAATCTCAGTAGAACAGTTTCATTTTCTTATGTCCATATTGTACATCTTTTCTGTCTCGAGAGTTCTATTTGAAGCAAACTGGAGATACTCCATTTAAAAGCTTGAACCAATGTTCTTAATCAACATTACTGGAATTGTCACTCTTGTGGCTAAAATATGCCCTTTTTGAAATAATTTCTTTATCTTGAAATAAAAAAAAATTGAATGACAGAAATTCAATTTTTTTTCTCCAAAGGGAGATTATTGTCCTGTTTTACTGTATTTTTAATTTATTGTTTTTAAAAAAGTCTTTCTCAAATTTGCAAACCAATCCCAGTTCCCACTCCCTCCCCTCCTCCAGTTCCTTCCACCTTCCTCCCATTCCCATTCATTCCTCACAGAGAGTAATGCTTCCCATGGGGAGTCAACAAAGTCTAGCACATTGTTTTGAGGCAGGACCAAGGCCTTCCCCACTATATCTAGGTTGAGCAAGTTATTTATCCAAAGAGAATGGGTTCAAAAAAGCCACAGCAAACAGTAGGGATAAATCCTGTCTCACTGCCAGTGGCCGCACAGTCTGTCCCAGCCATATAGCTGTCACCGACATTTAGAGAGCCTAGTTTGGTCCTATGCGGATTCTCTTGCTGTCAAGCTGGAGTTCGTGGGCTCCTATTAGCTAAGCTAAGCTGTTTCAGTGGGTATCCCCATCATGTTCTTAAACTCTTTGCTCATATTTTCCCTCCTTCCACTCTTTGATTTGATTTAGGGAGGTCAGTACAGTGCTCCACTGGGGATCTCTGCATCTGTTTCCCTCAGTTGCTGGATGAAAGTTCTATGGTGACATTTAAGATATTCATCAGTCTGACTACAGGGCAAGGCCAGTTCGGGCACCCTCTTCAGTATCGCTTCTGATCTTAGCTGGGGTCATCCTTGTGGATTCCTGGGAATTTCTTTAGTGCCAGGTTTTTTGTTAGCCCCATAAAGGCTCCCTCATCAAGATATATCTTTCCTTGATCTCTGTCTCTGTCCTTCCCCCATCTTAAGCATCCTGTTCCCTCATGTTCTCCTCCTACCCTTCTACCCTCCTCCTCTCTTTCTGCCCTCCTTTCTCCCTCCATGTCATGCTCTCAATTTTCCCAGGAGATATTGTCTATTTCCCCTTGCCAGGGGGATCTATATACGTTACTTTTAGGGTTTTCCTTGTTTCTTAGTTTCTCTGGGGTCGTGGACTGTAGGCTACTTATCCTTTGCTTTACAGCTAGTATCCACTTATGAGGGAGTACATACCATGCTCATCTTTCTGGGTTTGGGTTACTTAATTCAGAATTTTCTTTGTCTAGTTCAATCCATTTGCATGCAAATTTCATGATGTCATTCCTTTTCTTCTGCTGAGTAGCACTCCATTATGTAAAAATAAATTTAGTTCATTTCTTTATCAATTCTTCATTTGAGAGACATCTATGTTGTTTCAAAATTCTGGCTATTACAAATAATGCTGCTATAAACATAGTTGAACAAATGCCCTGGTAGTATGATTGAACATCCTTTGGGTATATGCCCAAGAGTGGTA
>JAQHUG010000100.1:4465160-4475354 GCA_028555095.1 Dicrostonyx torquatus
CATTCTGACTAATGTAAAATGGTATCTCTAAGTTGTTTTGACTTGCATTTCCCTGATGGTTAAGGATATTGAACATTTCCTTAAGTGTCTTTCTGCCACTTGCGATTCTTCTGTTGAGAATTCTCTGATTGAATATGTACTCCATGATTTAATTTTATTATTTGTGTTATTAGCCCCATACCAAGAGGCCAATGGATGACAGAATGCCTAAATAAAAGGTATATCACCCAGAGAACTGCCTTTCAGAGCCGGGATTTTCATATACCATCTGCTCAGAAGAACTTTCTGAGAGACGTTCAACTTAAAAAAAGAATCTTTTTCCTACTTCTCCTATGCCTTGCAGGCTTCTATGTTATGAATATATTGCTAATCACTTTGGAAGTCATTCATTATTTCCTGGATTCTTCAAACGGTTTGATATATTGATGTTGCAGGGGGGCAAGAAATCTTCAGTAACTATGGCCCTAGAGGCTTGGAGCTTGAGGGACAGCAATCTGCTTACTTGGTATTCTAGTTAAGATATTTTATTCCTGTAGATAAACAGATAGTCAATCTTCTGTTGCTCTACTTTTATTTGAAGGTCTTTTCAGTTTTCATTTATGTGACATTTCTCAGTAGTATCTTCTGTTTTGTTCTATAAGCTGAGTTCAATTTCTTCAGGGATCTGTTCATCACACAGGATACATGCTTATCACCTTTAGTAGTTGGTGTTCTGACACAGAGAACAAAAGGAAAAAATTCTACTTCACAGTTTATAATGCCTATAATGATTTATTATTCATGCTTTCTTTCTTAGAATTCTACCTTAGTCTGAGCAAGTAAAATAAAGCTGCAGAAGACTCTTCCCTTCTTTCCCTGTCTTGTCTATCTCTCTCCCATGCTTCATTTTTTCCTTGTTTATTCCTCATTTCCCTATTTCTTTTCCTCTCACCTTTAGAAAATATTGAGTCAGGGCTTAAGAGGTGATTCTGGTAGGTTTTGAAAGTACAAAAAATTAAGTAGTCACCTGGCATATTTGTATATGATACACTGGGAAATAAAAGTATAAGGGATACAGATGAACAGAAAAAAGCAAGCAAATCTTTAATTTAAGGAACAAACCTGGGTACTCTTAAATATCAAGACCAACTTTATAGACATAATATGTAAGGAAAAGAACTTGGTAAATAATACAAAATAGCACCCTACAGAATGGAAAAAATATTTTAATCAAACCCACAGCTGCCAAATGACTGATCACCAAATTATATAAAGAACTCAAAAAACTACATGTCAAAATACCAAATAAACCATTTAAAAGATTGGGTGCAGATCTAAAAAAGAATTCTCAACAGAAGAAACTCAAGTTGCTGAAAAACATTTAAGGAATTGCTTAATATCCTTAACCATCAGGGAAATGCAAATCAAAATATCTTAAACCTATCAGAATACCTAAGGTCAAAATCACTGATGACAGCTTATTCTGGAGTGTAAGTATAATTGTGAATAGTGTAGCTATTCACAATTGATACCTGCTGGGATAAAAATAAAATCAGTTTTCTCCAATGGACAGTCACTGGGAAAAAACATACTCCAAAGCAGACCATACTCAGGAGAAACTGATCAATACAAAAGAACTCTATATTTTTTGGGAGGAGGAGAATTTTCATTTTGGTCTAGATATTATTCTTTCACTTATTATAAAAAATAAATGATATCTCCTCCACTACTAAAAGTTCTCAGCTTGTTTTGAGTACTGAATATAATTTGTTTACATTCCATGGTGATTTGTTGTTTTGATAATCTAAATAGGGAAGTGAATTTGTGCATGTATTGGCATTTCTATTCAATTCTGGACTGGCTAGTGCAGAAATACTGGGTGCAGACTTTACTTTTTGGAGGTTCTAGTATACATTAACACATTTTTGTCAAAAAGGTACCCATTGGCAATAATGCATTTTTTTCTTTCACCTGGTGACTTGTAGTATATGTCTGTATTTTGAATCATATTTGTGTTCTTTATAGATCTCTATTCCAGTTTAATTTCATGCTTATAAATACTCATGTTCCTTTTGTTTTTTGGAATTTGTAACACTATCACCAGTAAGGTTAATGATATTTTTCATAAATTGTATGAGTGTTCCTTAGAGAAAGGATATATAAAGCAAAATCCAGAATGAGAAACTTGTTGCTAAATAACACACTTAGTTTTCTAAAAATGCAAAAAAATACATTTCATAACATTTAGTCATTCTTGCTTCTGTATTGCAATACTATTTTTGTGTTGCTCTGTGAATGGGTGTTCAGGATGTCATTTTAATTTAGCACCATCGTTGCTATAAGAGCAGCTGTCCAGAATTCATATTTCTAAAGGGTTTAAAAAACTGTTTCAAATAGATATTTTGAATTCTCTACTGACAACAAAAAGATCTGCTTGTGAATTCATGTGCAGTGCTTTTCCCTTTGAATTTCTCCATTTCTAAATGTTTATAGCATTTTCCAGTTTAAAATAGTCGTATGAAATGAATTGTTTCACATACATATACACAAACATCCAGTCCTTTCAACAGTATCTATCTTCAGCACGGATGTGTCATAAAAACATTGAAAACATTTGTGGCAGTATCACTTATAATGCAGGGTTAATGGCACAAAACTACCAGTGTCAATGGCATGCACATGCTTCCTGAAATAATGACTCATACTATAATCTTGGTTGTTATACAGACTTAGAATCAAAGCTTTGTTTGTATTTGTTGGACTGTATGATCCTGAGATACTTGTAGAAACTCTCTAAGCTATATTTCCTAATAGTCAAAATTTCATATTAGTTATTTGTGTATAGTAAAGCACCCACAACCATAGTGATTTAAAAGAACAACTGTTACAATTAAATTGAACAATTTAAGAGACATTTGCATAACAAATTTGCACTAGAGCTTAGTGATTTTTACTCATTAGACTCCTTTATTTATCTATAGTGAGCAATAGATGTTTTAGTAGACTGTTCTTTGGGGGCTGTTTTCAAATCAACTAAGAAGTCATGACTAGCCATGTCATACATGGCCTCTCATACTCCAGTAAGACCAGCCGCTGTTTCCCAGTATTAAAGATGAAACATGGGGTATTACACAGGCTAGTCAAGTACTTGATTACTATACTCCCATGGGTAAGTACAGTTTTAAGATAGAAACATAATAGAGAAAGGAGAAAAATGTCTTTATGAATCTTAGATTCTTTTCTAGCATATCATTTTAGAGAGTTTTTTTGGGGAAATCAAAAAAAAATAAAATGTCATATTTAAAGAGTGAGGATACAATCTAGCCAATGAGAAATATTTCAAAACAGTGAATATAGAAAGAACCCAAATGTTAGGGATATTTTCAGTCAGATCACCAGAAGATAAGCATGATTCTACATTGATATCATTTTTAAACTGATTGGATAACACACATAAAGGCTTTAGAATACTTGTTGGTGCATTAAAATTACATAAGTATTTATTATTCACATTATGCCAGTAAGGTGCCTAAATCAGAGAGTTATATTACTGTTGTGTTAGACCTTACATAAATACTTAAATTAGGAACAATTTGATGAGAAATTATGATTTTATTAAAATACTCTATGTTTTTGATCATTGGTCATAAAAGACTACAATGTCTACCTAATTTGCTCCCTTTATAATATTGCAATCATATTAAGGCTTGTAATCATCTTCAAGTAGTATGGTTAATAGTCAGTCTAGTATGTTGATCCCTATAGGTTAATCCATAGCTTCACTGATTGAATAAAAATAGAGGAAGAGAAATCATCTATGCCATAAACTGAAAGTGCTATAATGAATCAAACAAAATTTGAAGTAGTCACATTTCAGGTATTTTATAAAGTCTAATATTTTTTTAATTTTTCTTAAGTGCCATCTCATTATACCTCTAAGAGAGAACACCAAAAGTTTCAAACATGAACATTTGCCAAATGACAGCACCTAATCAGCTTTTGAGCAAGACAATGAGATTCACACTCATTATTGTATAAATTCTTCAAAATGCCCAAATTTTAATATAAACAATCAGTTCCCTTACACTGATGCTGAAAAGCTAAGATTGTCTGTTTTAATGTATGTTTAGTCTATAGTATTAGGGAAGGCATTGGGGAAATATAGTCTCAACTGCTTAGCTCAAAGTTGTCATTATGTCTATAAGAAATCATTATAGGCAAATATTTTGATCTCATACATGGTTAAAAGACTAGGAGTAACTTTACAAAAATCTGTAGTTTTGTTCAGAAATAAATTATATGTATAGTTCTTAGCTTCATTTCAATTATTATTATTATTATTATTATTATTATTATTATTATTATTATTATTATTAAGGACTTTCAAGAAGAAAACTGAAAAGTTCCACTGCCACACATTAAATACAGCCATTTTCCTTAGTCTTCTAACCAGTAGAGACTGCAGTGTTAACGTACGATTTCCTTGGTTGTAGGGCAGTTATTCCACCTGGAGTATTACGTGATGCTAGTCTATCCCTGGCAGCTAAAGGACGCAGTGGGTTAGTTGGGTATTTTTCCCCATCACTCCTAGGCCCTAGAGGCCTGAGTGAATGATTGCATCAGTCTAGTAATGAAGTCCCTGGAGAACCTGTAGAAGGCAGCTTTTAAAGGTTTAAGTTTTCACTACCCAAGATGTAGTGAGGTAGCTAGTGCAGAATACTGATTTTAGGGCATAATACATCCTGGTTGGTGAATAAAAGAATAAAATTACAAAAGAATAAAAATAATTTTAACATATTTCCTGACCATGTTAATTTTTATAACCATATTTTAATTTTTGCTTTTAATTCCACTGTATCATTAATACATAAGAGATTGCATAAAGGCAGACAGAGCATGTCTTTCTCTAGTATTTTGCTGGCAGTACTTCAGAGCTAGCTCTGTCCTACAGATAATAATCTGATGTGTATTTGCTTAAATTTTTGGATGGATCCCATTAGCTTATTGCTTACAAATATACTGGTACATTTATATAACTACCATTTGCAGAATCACAGCTCTAATTGAATAGTTTTATCTGATATATTTCACATCTCAGTGTTTTCCAAAATTAAAGCAAGTCTTACATGCTTCTTTTACTTATGTAGTACCCCAAACTTTGAAGTAGTACTTCCTTGTTTTTCCCTTTATTGGTGACACTTGCAACATTGGACCACTCTCCTAAAAGACAAATGATAAAATGCCCAATTCTTTCCCTACAGCTTTATTGTTTCCATTGTCTTCTGGATAAAAACTAACTCCATTATATGCAATTCAGGGCACAGGCCATCATTATTCCTAAATTTAGATGTTTATTTCAGGCCTTTCTCCACCTTGCTTTCCTTTCTAGCCACAGTGACCTTCTTGTGATCTTGAAATATAGCATGTTTTTGTTTCTAGCCTCCAGTCTTCTGCATACTCTGTTGTCTTTCCTTCAAATTCCCACATTCTTTTTCCAATTAACACTTGCTCATTTGTCTTCAAGAATATCTTCCTAGCCTGTGACATAAGTAGTTATTTTATGTTTTCTTATTGATCGTGCCTTGCTAAGTAGCCAGGCTATCCTAAAATTTCCAATCCTCTTGCCTTACTTCATGTGTTCTGGTATTATGGGAATACACAACAAATTCCTCTTTATATAACCCCCTTTAGGCCCAGTACTTCTCCTATAACAACTGTCTCTTTGGACTTTATTAAATGTTTAAAATCCTTTTTCAGGGTCTACACCACAAGATTAAATTATACACATCGAAAGATCAAATAAAAAATCTCCTCAATTCACAAATAAAACTCTGAATCCTGGCAATTTATACAGTATCATTTCAACCATCCAATTTTATATGAATTTCATATATTTTATAATAACAAATCAAGTGTTAATTGTTTATGTATGCCTAGACAATATCAGCCCTCTCAGTTCCTATACTATCATACAATATTAATTGAACATTTCATTACTTTAAATATGTATCTTGTTCGTTTCATTAAGAGACAAGTGTTTGAAATAGCATTCAATCTATATAGTTAACATTTAAGTTTGAATTTATTGGTATCAAAATATTGATAGAAAATAAAATATAATAGAGCGATAGTGCTTAAGAGCAAAAATTTGAGTGACGGACCATATGGATATAACTACTGGTTGTGCCATTTATTTGCTTCATAAACTAAGCAAAATGGTTGCCATACTTCCCCTTTATTTATAAACCACACAATGGTGTTTCAAAGTTTTTTCAAATTAATAAAAAATATCTAGTGTTTGTCAAGAGGCATATACTAAGTTGTTATTATCAAATCTATAATATGATGCCTGCTGTTCTCTTTTGATTGGGTTCTAGATTTAATTTCTGTTTTTATACTTTGGAGTAAATGGAATTATTGACAGACAAATGAGTTACTCAATGATTTATATATAAACAGTTATTACACAGGTTTTCAAAAACAGACTATGAGTAATATGAAAAACTAAGTGTAAGATGTGATTCCAAACCACCTCTCTTTTATTTAAAAATGTTATTCACTGCTTCTTTATATTCTTACTGTTCAGAAATTCTTTAGTTATATGATATGTAGTACACATTACCTAATTCTTACTGTAATATCCACTGATTGTTCTAATACTTTTCAACTAAGTTTATTTGATTAAACGAGTAAATTAATTGATAAATAAACAATATAGCTTTCAAATTTTCTAAAAGGTGTGTGAGTTTTAATCGTTTTTCCCCCTTAGGAGTATTTAGTTTAAAACAGTATTTTAATTTTCAATTTATTTAGAAGATACAGTATAACACTCCAATACATATATACAAAGTATAATGACCAAATCAGCATTGTCTGGATAGCTAGCATTTAAGATATTAAAAAAACAAAAAGAAACATGAAAACTAAATACTTACAAAAAGTATTCTAACTCCAGTTTATTAAAAAATAAAAGGCCCTGAAATAATTCAAAACATAATAAGCCCAATTTCTTTTCTTTATTTTCTTAAATTTCTATAATGTTATTACATTTCTAAATAATTTGATTTACAAAAACAAAACTAACTTGAGCAACAAAATTAAATCAATAATTTGATGTATAGTTAATTTTTCAAAATTCGGTTGTTTATTTTAGCATGTTGATCATGAACTAACTTGGAGAATATCTTGTGTATACCAATCTGTTGTTTTTAACCCTTTTCCCATGAAGAAATTATTCCTTTGACAATATATTATATCACTTTACATTTTTTAAAAGAAAGAAGTTATACCTGTAATATGTATTAACAAAATGTATAACTTTTATGACATGAATATATCTAACATATTCCTAAACATAAAGTATGCATAAATAATAATATAACAGACATTTTAACAGGGATGTGCTCAGCCAGATTAAACAACAGAAAAATCAGTATGTATGTCATAAAGATCTTATTATTTCTTCACTGACTCTGATCTATCCTTAAGTATGCTTGAATGCAAAATCAAAAATGATATCTTAATCTAGAACAGATAATCATGTAATGGCCTCTCATGGTCATTCTTAATTGTGTTTGATTATAGGAAAAAGTATGATGTGGTAGATCATTCCCTCTACAATTTTGGTATAGTAAATACATGAGGACTTTTACTTTTTTCTAGTGAGGTGAATGTGTGTGGGGAGAGAGAGTTTCTGTTTTCTTCAGTCATAGGAATAGTCTGATGACACAACATATTTTAGGCAGCTCTGTGCAAGGTTTTAAAACTGTAGTCAACATACAGGAAAGTTGGAAGCTCTTCCTGACTTAGCACATGGTAACAGCTCTGTTGAGTTCTTAGAAAACATGTTGGACTGAATTCTTTCCATATAAAAAGCACTTCTTTCCAGTAATGTTCTATTAGGGTTTCAACATTTCATTGTTTATATTAGTTTATTGACTATGGTACTCCTAGCACTAACTTATGAAATCTTTGAACACCTTTATTTTTTAACATATTTTTTAACTCTTTTACTGGCTTACTTGATAACTCATAATCATCCTGGTACTCATTATGACCTGAAGTACAGATGCCTGTATCTTACCCTTCGATTCAATTAGGTCAAGTAACTATAAGACAAAAACATGCTTTGAAACCCCCAAATAATCCACACGCAAATGTATTTGTGCCCTAATAATATAAAAAAATGCATTTCATTTTACTAGTAGTTCATTTAGGGTTACATTTTGCCTGTATATTTGGGAGTTTAACAGATATTTTTGTACTAAAAGACATTTTCCAAATGGTCTTAAAGAACTGTAAAGCTTAAGTATTGCTATCATCAAAGAATATCACCAATAATAATTTAAGTGACATGCCATTTTGATACCCCTTCACATTTTTATTCCTTCTCTTCAGTCTATGATGGTTCTTCAGAATTCTTTGTTCAAAGTGATGTTCCGCCTCGAACACTTCAATAATCTCCAGAATATATAGTACATCTATGTAGAGCCGAGCTTATGGCTCTTCTACCATTTTAAAAATGTGAAACCTGTAATTGGTGAAACACTGCCTTGCAGATGAACTAGAATGAAACAGGGTATGGCCTAAATGATCCACTTCACCATGTCAAAAGTAAATTATAAAATGTTACTAGCATCTGTTCTACAATAATATTCAGAGTCCTGGTTGTATATTGAACTTCTTCATATCTTAATTTCTAGTTTTGGACTTTCTTTCTAGGTTTTATAGACTTCTGTAGTCAATCACCACAATTATTCAACATTCTGAGCTACTATCTCCTAAAAGTCTATGAAAGTTCGCAACTCAATTTGTTTAAGCAAATTTCCCAAGATTGTAAAAATCATTTATCAACCTATTTTATCTTGTCAGTCAAGCCTAACACTAGAACTAGCTATTTAATATCTAATTATCCATCTAAATTGCTCTCAGTAATGCCATTTTTAAAGGCAATAAATGGTAGCCCTTCAAAATTACATCAAGTGTACTGTTTTCAGAATGAATGACATATAATCATGCTTTGTTTTTCATCATCTATAGCACAAAGCATAGACAGGGCATGCAATTGAATCTCAAATCTACTATCCTGTCATATTTTATATTGAACTATGGCTTTACAAATGCATCAAAATGTCTTTTCTAATTTGATCACTGAATTGAAATTGTTGCTGCCTTTTTTTTCAATAACAATATTCCTGTTTTATAGATGATGTCTCATTCGATTAGGGTGTTGTGACTTGCCAAAATTCAAATGACCTTCCCAGCTGGTTCATTAAACAAACTGGACTAATATTACAACTGAATTCAATTCAGAGTTCTTTTAGAATAAGACTTCTTCAGCATTTTTAAAGAAACTAATAACTCATGCATTCATGTATAAAATAAATATTTATTGCATACCTTTCATGCATGAGACAGGAAAAGAATACAAAGATCCGAAGATATAATTTTTTTTGAATATTTTGATCTACAAACACAATTTTGAAGGAGTGAAAATGATAATGACTCAGTATTAGTTTTCTCAGGAAATTGCCTTTGTTGACTATGGACTAAATAGGATAAATCCTCAGAAAATTTACTTTGTGTCCTCTTAGGACTCTGTCCTCACAAGCTCAGAAAACATTTTGCCATTTTTCTAAGCCAATATTCAAGTTCCTCTCTTTTGGCTCATCTACCCCATTCAACTGCTAGAATAGAAAAGCAAAAGTCATTAACATTGACTAAGTACTCACAGCATAAACATTTGGCTGTAAAACTCCATAACTCAATGGCATAACAAAAGATAGTATTTTCCTTAACTAAAGGTAACATTCTCTACTGAATGTAGCCTCAAGCACATCTTTATAAAATTCTAACTTTTGCCATGTTAAAAAGCCCATGAAAAAAATCCAAATATGATCATTTTTGGGTGATGAGAAGTTTTTCAGACCTTACTGAATTTTATCACAATAAGAAACACAAATGAAATTTACCATTTAATTTGTTATTTCTTTTATTTTTTAAATTACACATAATCACAGAATTACCTTTTTCTTCCCTCTAAATCTGTTGTGATTAGGGGAGCGGTGAGGGGTTCGGGTTGTAGGTTCCCCAGCACCTGGCTCCCAAGCCCCCAGCCACTGGCCCGCTCAGCTACTGGTGACTGCCTGCACCCGAAATAACCACATGACAAACTGGATTCATTTAAACTCTGCCCGGCTTATTATCACTAGCCTT
>JAQHUG010000100.1:4477816-4490423 GCA_028555095.1 Dicrostonyx torquatus
TTCTGTCTACTCCGCCCACCTAAGGGTTGGCCTAACTATAAGCCAGGCAGCCCTTTATTTACCAATCAAAACACAGAAATACAGGTGGACCCTCCCACATAAATCCTTCCATTTATCTCTTCCTTCTGTCTTTCAAATTTATCAACTTTTTATTCAATAATTGTTGTTGTATATATATATGACTTTATACTTACAAACACACATGCACACACACAACATTCTTATGAATTTGACTAATTTATTTTTAATTAATTCTTTTATTTTAAATACCTCTTATAGGTTGAATTATTCAACATTAGCTGTTGTGTTTTAGCTTTTTTCAGTATTTTAGTAAGTCTCATTTTAAATATAGTATGTCACATGAATTTTTGGAAGTCAAATGATACTTATTGTATGTAGGTATTTATTGACCCCTACACACATGGATAAGCATTTCAGGTGCTTATATTTCTTGACGATTTCCCCTCCTATGTATACCATTGTACATCTTCAGTGATGGTACATAATGGTCCCAATCTCTCCACAATATCAGCACTACTTCCTTTATTTATTTATCCTACTTTATATATGTCCAGATGGGAATGAGGTAACATCTCATTGTGGTTTTAATACTATAGGATTGTTGATTTCTTTATATGAACTCTATTGGCCTTTTATATACAATATTAGGAGAAATGACTTGTCAAATCCTTTGAACATATTTAAAACTAGTTATTTGATTTCTTGTTATTGAATTACAGAAGTAAATACTCTAGATATTAACTCAAGCAATGTCAGGTTTGGGTTCCATCTCATGGAGTCAGTTGAACCAGATATTGGCTACTCCCACAAGACTTTTGCCACCATTGTCTTAGCATATCTTGCAGGCAAGAAATCATTGTAGATCAAAGACTTTGTGTTTACATTCTTCTTTTCGTAGAGTGCAAAGCACCTTCCTATACTGAAGTGGCTAGAACTTAGGGGTAAAGGCTCCATGAAGGCAACAACTCAATATCTCCATGTCCATGTAGTTATGTAGATGTTGTCTTCGGCAAACACCTTGCTGTCAGTTTGTTGAGAGCAATCTATAGTATTGGCAACAGCATAGGTTGCTCAGGGATTCTCATGGGATCCATTTGACAAACAAATCAATCAGCTTTAACTCAGTCCTAGTACTGAAAGCTTTAATTGATGAAAGAGATGGCAAGTTGGGAGATACTGTCTTCCCTGTTACTTGGAGATTTCTTTCATATTACATTTATATTTGTATATATTTTATGAAGTGTCTAATGTATTAGGTTTCCATATTAAACTTGAGTGACTGTGGGCATAGAAAAGTATCCCGAAATAGCCCAGAATGGAGTATAACAAAGGTTTATTTATTTATTTAGAGATAAACTCACAGAAAGAATAGCAATCTGTAGTCTTCTGCATGCACTGGGAACTGGAACCAAATCCAGCAGCCAAAAGGCCCACACATGCTTTTGTATACATTTATAGTACATGAGACCGTGCCCAAAATGGACCGATATCTGAAAGGCTATTGCCTGAGGGAGTTCCCACAAAACCTTCCCCTTTTGTCTAAGAAAGTTCTAAGTCTAATAAAAAGCTATAGACAATAAGAACAAATATCAAGTATTGTCCAGGGAAAAGAAGAGGCAAAAACATACATAAAATTTGGAATTACAACCAATATGAACTACATCAAACAAAAAACATATGCTAAATGTTTCAACAGTTATCATATCCTAAAGAGTCAAATATTATTTTAAAAATAGCTTGGCTAAACCATGAAAAGAATGCAACTATGACTTCAACCCCATCAAAGACCTGAGAAGGGACATAATATTACTTTAGTAAACAGGAAGTGAAATCAAACAACTTCCAAAAGGTGCAAGAAATAACAGAGGCAATTGGCTACCTGGGCAATCACCTAAAGTCTCATTTGCAACATTGGGGCATACAACTTGCCTAAGGTCTAGAGTATCTGACAGACCATTTACAGTTGTAAGAGGTAGTTAGTAATCTTGAGCTAATGACCAAGCATTTATACTTTATATTAAGTCTCCATGTCAGTTATTTGAGAATCAGCTGCTGATCATTTGGAAGCAGGTAGTCGAGACAAGAACACTGCGTACAAATTTCTCTTGAGATTTCCTATGAATTGCCATGAATTTTTCCTTTCATTAAAACCAAAGTAGTATCAAAATTCTACTTTAACTTTAAGTAAGTCCCTTATTTCATTTAAAATTTATAAGACTTTTAGGGGTAAGATTTGTTCTTTCTCTCTTTGAGTATCTACTATACTATACCTTCTATATTTAATTTCTGTAGATTATTTTATGTACAACATGACTAGTTACATGGAAGAACTACGTAATAGCTTGGGTGTTGATTTAATTCTATAAAAATTGACGTTTTAGTGTTTAGTCCTTCTCCAAATACTTGTATGTACTAGATTTTGTTGAATACTGAATTAATGCAGAAGAGAGCAGGTTGCTATGTAGGCCCAGTACAAAAAGTTGAAAGTGACACAATAATATGTTTATTATTTCCCATTATTTGGAAAGATTCATAAAAACTGTAAACTCACAAATATGAAAAATCAAATCTATATACAATGTTATTATCAATAAAAGTCACCTCCAAGCCACACAGTGGTGGTGCACGCCTTTAATCCCAACACTCAGGAGGCTGAGGCAGGTGGATCTCTGTGTGTTTGAGGCCAGCCTGGTCTCCAAGAGCTAGTTCCAGGATAGTCAGTGTTGTTACACAGAGAAACCCTGTCTTAAAAAGAAAACATACATACATTCATGCATTCATATATACATACTTACACACATACATAAAGAAAAGAAAAATCACCTTCATCTCTGTCTGCTTCCTGTATTTCTGCTTCCAGAGGCAGCAACTGCCTAATAAGTCTGTTCTTTTCTTTTGTACATATTTTACTGCTTCCAAATCTTAAATTCATATGAATACATAAAATTTTTATTTTTAAAATTAGACAATAAACTCTTATGGAAAGCAGAGTTTGACATATTTTATATCCACAGACATATGCACACAGATGCATATGTATGCTGGTGCACATATACATATTCACCTGCATTGTTATATTTCTCAATTATCCCTTTATATTTCTTAGCAAAACCAATGTTCTTTGTTTATGCTAAGATAAACAACTAGAGTACAAAAGAATATTACATTTCTTTCATGTGTAATAGTACTTGACATCCCTAGAGTGAATTCTTGTATTTATTTATTGTGATTATTTGTATATACTTTTCATTTATCCCAAACTCCTCACCAAAGATGTAAATTTCATCTCAGTTCTGTAAGTTAGTTCAGTAGTCCATAAATTTAATTACTTTTGTTGTTGGAAGTTGTTTAAGAACCCTTTATTACACATGCTTCAATTCAGAGTGGTAGCTCACTAAGCCTATTACATAATTATGATATTTACTTTCTGTCCTTTTCAACATCATCCTAGGAATTTCTTTTCTAATTTTCTCCATATCCCTTTACTAAGATTGTTTTAATTTGTATAAATATCACAACCTCCATAACATCATAGCATGGTATTTGGTAGGAAAACTGTGAGCACTTTAACAGTTGTACCCAACTTGTTCATATCCAATATAAATTAATGGAGTAAAATAATAATTATTCAAATAATTTTTGAATAGTCATCATTTTTATCACTTTGCCCAATTATTATGTTCTGTCACATATTTTTCTATATTGATGCTTCAATTTAACTTCTAAATCTCCCATGAAATTTTTTGTTTCTGCTATAAAACATTGTATATTTAAAGAATTATTTTGAATCATCTGTATTTTCACTGCATTTTGTTCTTTCTTTTCTGTTTATTTGATAACAATAACTGTAATTCATTGAAAAGATTTTTAGTTGTGAGTTTGCATACACATACCACAGGTAAATATATATATATGCACACACTTACACACTTAAATACTCACACACACAAACACACCTACAGAGTTTTAATGTAACTGGAGGTTTCTCCCTGCCTGCCAGTTCTTGAATAAGCACTCTGAGGCTTCATTACAAACTATCTACCTATAAAGTAACCCATTTATATTCATTTATACTCTGCCACGTGGTGGTGATGTTACCTTATTTTCTACATGTCCTGTTTCCTTGGTGGTTGCTGACATCCCCTGACTCTAATTTCTTTCTTTCTGTCCCTCTGTTTGGATTTTCCATCTAGTTATATTCTGTTCTGCCATAGGCGAAGTCAGCTTCTTTATTAACCAATAGTAATAAAACATATTTACAGCATACAGAGGAGCATCCCACACCATCCACCTTTTTCTTTCTAATTAAAAGGAAAGTTTCAATTTTAACGCAGTAAGTTTACATAAAACAAAATGGTTATCAAGGAAGAATTACAGTTTTAATATATAGTTTATTTGTATTTGACAAAATTAAAGAAAATACTCTCATTTATTTTATCTTCGTGAGTCTAGATTTTCGTGTCTAATTTATTGCTTATCATAACTGAGTAAAATTATAGCTAGTCTTCAACTCCCTTCAATAACCCTTAAGCATATCATATTAACTAAGAAAACAAGAAGAGCATTGCAAGCAACATCCCAAATTCTAGAAATGACAGAGGCATCTGGCAGCCTGGAATGTCACCCAAAATTCTTCTAACATTGGGGCATCCATCTTCGGCCTATAGGCCTAGAGTATCTGGTCATTTTCTCAGTGAAGTAGGAAATTTGAAGGACTGTTCCTCCCATTTTGGCAAACATAATCACATCATAAAGACGGGGCATCCCACATCATTTTTTATCATTTGTTCAAAGGCAATGCATGTCAACTGTTTGCTCTGATTCTACCCAAGGACAATATTAATCTCTGGTTAGCACAGCATTGTCAACTGATCTAGGGTTACATACAACATCAAATTGATTACCTGGGTCCATGTTCATTTAGTAACCTTTAATGAAAATTTATTGAATGAAGAAAGATGATAGAAATGATTTTTATAAACTCTATTGTCTTCTGTATACTTTTAATATACTAGCTGCTTTAGTTCAACTTATATCAACTACTACTATTTATGTATATTTGAGTAAAACACATAACTGCTAATTGGGAAATCTGTACACATGGTTAACATTTTGATTTACCATATACATGTACATAATAAAGAACTGAAATGGAATCACTCAATAATAGAACAGCAATGACCCCACTAGACAACACAGGCTGACTCAAAAGCTCAGTGTCAGGAATTGGTTATTTCTTTTACTGGTGTTAGCCAATTAGGTCTCATACCCCACCTGCGAACATTACAAGTTATAGAATTATTCTTGGTGACCCTACAGACTTGATGGTAAGATACTATTGCTGAAAACACTATATACTTGAGTCATCAAGCATGATGAAATCAGGCAGGTACAGACCAGGAATCTTTATCCTTACTGGCTCAGTTTCACAGTGCTGTATGTAACTATGCACTTACCAGAAAAGTAAATATAAATCACATCCAGCTGTGAAATCTGTGAACTCCAATAATGACTGCTTTAGAAAGACATGTACACTGATGCAATGGTGGAATGAATGTCATGGCAATAACCAATCACATTCTCATTAGATTTAAGTGTTACTTCACAAGACATAACCTCTGTTTCTAAAATTATGGAGCTAAGAACCTATGACTACATAGAACATAGATCATAGGCGAGGACCTATTAATATTATGCTGCTCGATGGACACAGTATTATTAATCTTGTCAACCCTAAAGAACACACACAAACAAACAAACAAATGCACACACACACACACACAGAGAGAGAGAGAGAGAGAGAGAGAGAGAGAGAGAGAGAGAGAAAGAGAGAGAGAGAGAGAATCATTGCAGGAGATAGAGAGATGCTGCTGAAAGAGTACATTTTAAAGGCAATGGATGAGTACAAGAAACATCTTGACATAGACATAAAGCTACACATATGAACTAGAGACAGTGACAAACAAAAATTTCAAGCCTAAGTTAGACCAAATTCTAGCATCGAGCAGAAATTTGGGCAAGATCTCCTTCTAATTTCCTTCCATTGAGCAAAATGTCACTTTTAAGCTGCTGGTGGAAGGAAAGACACTCTTCTAATAAGTTAACTCTGGTCAAGTGGAAGATCACACATCCAAGAAGGTTTGGTCAGCACAAATTTGTCTTGAAGGGGTTTTTGAAAGGATCCAAAGTTGAATGGGTAGGGAAGGGGATCTGGAGCTGAGATGAGTTAGAGATGGACAGTGGTGAATATGAGCAAAACACATTACACAAAGCTTAAAACTTAAAGTAAAAAAATACTAAAAGAAAATATCATGAATGTGCAAAACAAATTACTCCCCACATGACCATTTGGTTTATATTTTGAGTAACTACCAAAAATCAGTTTTGTGAAGTTCTTCTTTTCTGTTACTGAGTTATTTTTTTTAGAATATTGTCATCAAATGCCTTGACTAGGAGGTGTAACTCTATTTGCCTGAATTCTGTAGTCTCAATGACTTATCTATTTTGTGACCAGTAACTTTGCATTATGAAGGATTGGAAATCTTCTACTCCTAAATTTTTATTGTTCATGACTTCTAAGAAAACACCTACAGTGTTCTTATAAGGTACAGAGGATACTTTCAAATATATTAAAAAGTATACAGGGTACCAATGATTGCAGCCTACTATCTTTCCATATTTAGGTGTTTGATTCTAGTTTCTGCACATTTTTTGAGGTTCTGAGGCCACAATAGTCAGTTTTCTTTAATTCTTGTTTTCAGCTTAACCTACCTCTGGTGTGACAAATTTTATTTCAGGCAGTTTCACAAATTTCTCTTTTCTACTCAACTTTCTGTATGGGCTGTAAAATCCATTTTCATTTTGATATTGTCTTTCAATATCATTTTGCTGAGACATTATTCTGAGATGAGTAGATGCAATATGAGTGTTTTACATTAATTCCTTATGATTTTCCTTTGTTGTATTCACCTCTTTGAGATTTTCATTTAATGTGTTTTGCCCCTATTCACATAGTCCCCTTCCATGCCCACCAAACTTGGTATCTTCTTTGTTTTTAAACACATCAAATCCAATTTTCATTGCCCATATATTCTTAGGTATGTGGCCGCCAATGCAGTGTGGTCAGTCTATGAAGATTATAAATCTGGACATGATTTGTGGATATCCCTGGGAATCCTGCTCTTTTTTGAAGGGAAACAAAGAGGATTAAATATGGGGGAAAGGGGAGGTGGAGTAAGGAACTGGAGGAAATGGACAGAGGGAAAAATGAAGTTGGAATATAACATGCATGAGAGAAGAATAAAAGTTGAAAGAAAGAAATGGAGGGAGGGAGGAAGGGAAGGAAAATGATTCAGTTACTCTCAGAAGCTATCAATTGCCATTGTCTCCTCAGGTAAGAATGGAACTTCATGCCCACTGCCCTATCCATACTGAGATTTTGTCTTTTTTGAGCTTGAACAGATCCTGTGCAGGCTAGCTATATCTTAGAAATACTGTTTCTTTTTAGTGATCAACCATTTCTGGCTTTTACACCCTTTTAACCCCATCTCATATCATGATCCCTAAGCTGTGGAAGGGGTGTGTGTGTGTGTGTGTGTGTGTGTGTGTGTGTGTGTGTGTGTGTGTGATAGAGATTTCCCATTTATGGATGACTGAAAATGCTTACTCACTGTGATTTAAAGTTGTTTTCTGCAGATCTCAAAATTTGTAGAAATTTTCCTAATGCTTAAAAAACAGATTGCAAAGTTCATGTACTTTGGCCCATATTTCACTGACAGAAAGAGCTTGCTTTTTCGAACTTAATTTGTTATTGCATTTAGCCCAGGAAAATTACCCACTTTATCATAATTAATGATATATTCAGTCTCTATATCTATTAGAGTCTCTGGGAGGAAAGAGCACTTAGTTTTAAATAATATAGATACTATGAAGCCTATCAAACAATTATGATCTATTGGCTTTCTTATTTGATAATACTTGTCTTAGTTAGGGTTTCACTTTTACCAATGGCTTTTTCTGGACTTTCAAAGTACCAAGCCTCAGTTGCTTTCTATGACCCCTCCCATATCTTCAAAACCAGTACCACTGAAGTTTAGCTACTGTAATGATAGTCAGTCCCTGGGTCCTGCCAACAACAGGTTCTGGTGGCCACATCTTTTCTTAATCACTGCTAATTTCTCAACTCCAGCAAACCAGCATCAGTTTCCCCATGAAACAAATATTTTACTTCAGTGATGCAGGTGTCTTATTGTTAATTGTGGTGGTTTCTTCAGACTAAGTTCACCAGAGTCACAGATTTTTTGAAAACACACACACACACACACACACACACACACACACACACACACACACACACACACACCAACTTGGCTCAAGCTGAGCATCAGGAACAAGGAACAAAGGTCTTAAATGGCAAAAGTGTACAATCATGCAGGAAGGCACAAATGAGTCCCTAAAGGGTCACAAGTGAGGTAGAAGAAAGAGGAAAGAAGGTTAAACAGGTCTCAGCCCAATGCCACCAAGTTAGGAATAAAGTGCAAGATTCTGGTCTACATGCAAAAATATCACTCAAACAGTCCCTTTAGAATCTTTACTTTTCTCTGAAACTTCACAGAAACCTCCATCATCTTCACTGCTTATCTTCCAAGCTCCCACAACAGCTCTCTAAATTCTGAATGATGGTTTTTCTAGCCCAATTATTCCATAGTCCTTTCCAAAATCCTTTCATAATCCTCCCCAAAACATGATCAGGTCTGTAACAGAAATATACCATGACATTAAAAAATCTAATAAACTGTACATTGTTATTATCCACTTAAGACAAATTATAGCAAATTATTAAGTATTTTAAACTGATTCCTATCACATTTTAAAATAATGTAATTTAGAATTGATGCTGTGATAGAATGTATTAGCCAAGTCTATTATTTCCGATTATATATGAAAAATATATACAATATAACACATATGCTCATAGGTATCAATATATGTTACAAACCTACAGTAAGACCTGTAATGATGCTGGATAATATTTAAACTTTATGAGACACTAAATTGCAAATAAATGAGTGGTTATTGCATCTTCCTATTAAAATCTCTATAAAAGTAGAGCAAGATGCATCATTCAATCAGCTTGGAAAAGAGATATATTTCATAGAGGAAAAGGACTAGGAAACAAAGTGTGTTAGTATCTTAAGAGGGGGTAAATTCCTATCATAATGACATATACAAGTAAAATACAGATAAAAAGTTTTGACTGCATATCATTCTATAATTGTGAAAAATGAGAACACATGAGTAAATGTGTTGAACACTTTCTTCCATTTTGCAACCCTTTAAGCTGAAGTCATAGATAAGTATCTTCATGTGGCCTTCTTAACTATAAGCTTCTAAATTCATGATACAAAATGTAAGGTTTAAAAGAAAATTATCCCTAAAAAATTAATTTCACAAATTTCTGAAGATATCATAGCTTATATACTTTGTAAAAAAAAGTCCTGCTTGAATGAAAGTAAAAATCAAATGTATGTCTATTGCAATCATCTACAGCATGTAAGCTTATAATGACATGCTAATATAATGGTTATAAACAATTGTAAGAAATAACTTGATAGATCATAATATAATGCTACAGAGCTGGGCATGGTAGGTCCTATCTGTAATATTAGAGGGCAAAAATGAAAGGATTGCCATGAATTTTAAGCCAGCCAATATCAAATAAGTTCCAAGAGTAAAATACGGCCTCAGAAACAAAGTAAATAAACCATGATAAAACTATGATAATAAAATATCATAACAACAGTATTTTAGTTTTATGGCTCTAAATTGTTTGTTATACATTGGAAATCCAGAAAAACTGTAGTAACAATTACTAAATGTTTGAGCAAATACAAGTATAAGTCAATTCCATTACAGTGTTAGCCAATTTTTTAATTATAGAAAATATGTGACTACAGATATTTTCTTATTTTGGGTTTTTATTACTGTGAAAAGATACCATCGCAACTCTTATAAAAAAATAACAAAAAACATTTAATTGGTGTTTCACAGTTCAGAGGTTCAGTCCATTATCATCATGGTAGGGATCATGGTGGCATACAAGCAGATGTAGTCTTGAAGGTAGGATTGCAACATCTTGCAGGCTGCAGGAAGTCAACTGATGTTCACATTGAGGGAAGTCTGATCAAAAAAGACCTCAAAGCCCAGCCCAACAGTGACACACCTTCTCCAACAAGACAACAACTCCTAATAGTGCCACTATCTTTGGGAGCTATTTTCTTTCAAATCATCACGGATGCAATTTAATATTTTTTTAAAATAGTCAAAAATAAAAGTAAGATATACTAGATATTTAATTTCCTTAGTGATTTTTCTTCAATGACACAAAATCAAATTATTCTCGTAGACTATTTATAGGAATATAAACTGATATAATCTCTGAAGTACAAATTATGATAATATGCAGTAAAATAATCATACTTACTGACTTAGTTGTTTATCTTGGAAGACAACATCTTGAAGTTGAAACTCAGACAAATAGCCAATGGTACATATTAAATAATGTTCAATGAAGTATTGTTTATGATGTACATTTGGGTATCCAAATTAAAACAACTAAAATATCTAATGAGTAATAAAAGATATACAATCTGTAATGCTTCACCTTAGTTGTCAACTTGATGGGATCAGAAGCCAACTAAAATGTAAGCACTGAGTCCACCTGTGAAGAAAAGTTTTTACTGAATTGTGAAGTGGTTAGCCCATTCTGATGGCAGCTCAGGTAAATGTTGGAAGAAAGAAGGATCTTTTGCCAGCTTATCCTCTGGCTCACTGGAGAGTTCATCACTGAACACTGATCACTGCTACATCCCTTTACCAATGGTAGGACTCAGTTTCAGACTTGCAATGTGGATTACATAGAACTGACTCTCCTGGAATATTTCAGGACTTAAGTACCACATCAGGATTGGTGAGACCTCCAGACAAATGGACTGACAAATGACCTAGTTCTCAGCCTCTCCAGTGAGACAGACATTGTTGAGCTACTCAGACCATAGCAATAGGTCACATAATAAATCTTTTAAACATTCATTCCTTTAATATATTGTTTTAAATGTACTTATTTCTCTAATACTTGTATTTATTTTATAAATACATATTTACTCTTCCAAGTAACTTTTATTGATATTTACAACATATATACATATACATACACATACATACACACATATATGCTTGCTGGAATATATATAAAGTGTTTGCTATTATATATGTTTATCAGCAAGAGCATATGCCTTGTTGGCTAAGGAATAACATTGATAATATCAAATCAGTAAAGAAATTATTGCCCCGAGTTTCCAACACACACACACACACACACACACACACACACACACATTACCTTAAATTACAGTTTTTGTTTTTCTGTGAAACAGTTTCACCTGTTATAAACAAAGTTGGCCTTGAACTCATGGCAATCCTCCTGTCTCACTCTCCTGAATGCTAAGTTTCCATGTACAACCATATTTCCTAATATGGGTCATAATAAAAAGAAAATTTGAATCTCATAGTATCTAAGAATAAATTAAAATCAGAAAATATTTTGGCCAACAAACCGAAGTGCTCTTGCTGTTTCTGTTACAAAAATAAAAATAAATATGTTGCTTTTAGAGATGCTTTAATTTTTGAAATATGGCTCCTTGTTTAAAGCTAGCAGCACACATTTCCATAGGAAAACAAACATGACTGAGAACTCCAGCAGTGATCCTTCAAAGGAAGCATGCTCCACACCAAATCTCATTGATTCCTAATTTCAAACTCCTCCACCAGCCAATTACTTGGTCTGTAAGCCATTTTCCATTATAGGCTTTCTTCCAGGAAAATAGGAAATTTGAAATATACACTAAATTTCTAAACATACACAGTAAACTTCAACTACAGCATAGCAGGAATATGTAGTCAATGCAAGCGTTCTTAATAGCAACTTGCAGATATATATGCTGCAGATTGAACGCATCAACACAGCAAAGTCATAGATTCCACAGCAAACCATGATGACAGGGAGATAGTCCTTAATTCTTTTGTGTGGCATGTCACACAACTTTGGGGAAGCACTAAGAATGGGACAATGTTAGAAGCTTATAGCAAATATTTTTCCAGATCTAGAATGAAAAAATACATATAACTAGGATTCTTCAGATTCCCCACAGTGTGTATGTGTGTATATACTTGCTATCAGCTGCCTACATTCTTTCAGCTGTTACCATACCCATCACTGATTCTTGAGAGCATTCATATGGCTTTGAAAATTATTTGTTAGCAAGGTGATAATATCTGTAGCTGTAGAAATAGTAAAGATAATAAAATAAAAAAGGGAACAACTAGAGAAGTCCGCCCTTTTCATGGCGGTGGGTCCTTGGTGAGTGCCACAGCTTCAGATCCACCAGCTCAACTGAGGCTGGACCTTGGTGAACACCACTGCTCCAGATCCCTCCGACTGGAGTGGACAAGAGAAATCCCCTCAGACCAAGTAAGTGACCAATAGCTACTAATAGTTGATCCACCTGGAGAGGAAGAGATGGGCAGG
>JAQHUG010000100.1:4524004-4541365 GCA_028555095.1 Dicrostonyx torquatus
TGTTTACAAACCACTTATGAGTGAGTACATGTGATAATTGTCTTTCTGGGTCTGGGTTACCTCACTCAAAATGATGATTTCTAGCTCCATCCATTTTCCTGAAAAATTCAATATGTCATTACTTTTTCTGCTGTGTAGTACTCCATTGTGTAAATGGACCACATTTTCCTTATCCATTCTTCTGTTGAGAGGCATTTAGGTTTTTCCAGGTTCTAGGTATGACAAACAATGCTGCTATGAACATAATAGAGCACAGGTCCTTGTCGCACATTGAGCATCTTTTGGATATATACCCAAAAGTAGTATTACTGGGTCTTGAGGATTGTTTTTTTCTAATATTCTGAGAAATCACCACAGTAACATCCAAAGGGGTTGTACCAGCTTGCATTCCCACCAGCAATGCAGAAGTGCTCCCTTTTCCCCACACCCTCTCCAGCATAAGTTGTCATCAGTGGTTTTGGTCTTGGTCATTCTTACAGGTGTCTCAATCTCAGAGTTGTTTGATTTGCATTTCTCTGATGACTAAGGATGTTGAACATTTCCTTAAATGTCTTTCGGCCATTTTATATTCCTCTGCTGAGGGTTCTCTGTTTAGGTTTGTACTCCATTTTTTATTGGATTATTTGTACTTTTGATGACCAATTTCTTGAGTTCTTTGTATATTTTGGAGATAAGACCTATATCTGATGTGGGGTTATTGAAGATCTTTTCCCATTCTGTAGGCTATCGTTTTGTCCTGTTGACTCTATTCTTTGCTTTACAGAAGCTTTTCAGTTTCAGGAGGTCCCATTTATCAATTGTTTCTTTCAGTGTCTGTGCTGCTGGGGTTATGTTTAGGATGTGGTCTCCTGTGCCAATGAGTTCAAATGTACTTCCCACTTTCTCTTCTATGAGGTTCAGTGTGGCTGCCTTTATGTTGAGGTCTTTGATCCATCTGGACTTGAGTTTTGTGTATGGTGATAGTTATGAGTCTATTTTCATTCTTCTATATGTTGATATCCAGTTAACACTAGCACCATTTGTTAAATATGCTTTCTTTTTTCCATTTGATATTTTTTGCTTCTTTGTCAAAAATCATGTTTTCAACAGTGTGTGGATTAATATCCGGGTCTTCAATTTTGTTCCATTGGTCCTCCTGCCTGTTCTTATGCCAATACCAGACTGTTTTGTGTAATGTAGCACTGTAGTAAAGTTTGAAGTAAGGGATTGTGATGACTCCAGAAGTTCTTTTATTGCCCAGGATTGTTTTGGCTATCCTGGTTTTTTTTTGCTTTTCCATGTGAAGATGAGAGCTATTCTTTTGAAGTCTGTGAATAATTTTGCTTGGATTTTGATGAGCATTGCATTGAATCTGTAGATTGCTTTTTTGTAAGATTGTCATTTTTCCTATGTTAATTCTGCCTACCCAAGAACATGGGAGATCTTTCCACTTTCTGATGTCTTCTTCAATTAAAATATTTAAAGTTTAATTCAGACATTTAGAGTTCTTGTCAAACAAGTCTTCCACTTGTTTGGTTAGAGTTACTCTGAGATATTTTATGCTATTTGTGGCTATTGGGAAGGTTCATACTTCTCTAATTTTTCCCAGCCCTTTATCAGCTGTGTACAGGAGGGCTACTATTTTTTTTAGTTACTCTTGTATGCTGCTACATTACTGAAAGTGTTTATGAGTTGTAGAAGATCCTTGGTAGAATTTTTGGGGTTGCTTATGTAAAGTATCATATCATCAATAAATAGTGAGAGTTTGCCTTCTTCTTTTCCAATTTGTATCCTCTTGATCTCCATTTGGTATTTTATTGCTCTAGCTAGGACCTCAAGAACTATATTAAATAGATAGGGAGAGAGTGGACAACCTTGTCTTGTTCTCGATTTCAGTGGGATTGCTCAGAGTTTCTCTCCATTTAATTTGATGTTGGCTTTTGGCTTCCTTTATATTATATTTATTACATTTAGGTATGTTCCTTGTATCCCTGCTCTCTCCAAGACCTTTATCATGAAGGGATGTTATATTTGTTCAAAGCTTTTTCAGCATCTAATGAGGTGATCATGTGTTTTTGATTTTCAGTTTGTTTATATGGTGGATTACGTTGACAGATTTTCGTATGTGGAACTATTCCTACATCTCTGGGATGAAGCCAACTTGATCATGGTGGATAATGTTTCTGATGTGTTCTTGAATTTGATTTGCCAGTATTTTATTTAGTATTTTTGCATCAATGTTCATGAGTGAGATTGGTCTGTAATTCTTTTTTGTAGTAATGCTTTTCTGTGGTTTCGGTATCAGGGTAATTATAGCCTCATAAAAAGAGTTTGGCAATTGTCCTTCTCTTTCTTTTGTGGGGTATAATTTACTTTTCTCTTTTGATAGTCTTTATTTCTATCTGTTGCTTTCTAGACCTACATTTTGAGAATTTTATCTTGACATTAACTTTAATTTTATTGAATTGTTTTGCTATACTTATTGAGGTGATTGTATGTTTTTATTCTTTGTTATATTTATATGAAGTTTTGTATTTCTTGATTCCTATATATTGAATCTTTTCTGTATAACTTTGGTAAACCACACTTGGTAATCATAAATAACGTTTTAGTTGGAGGGTCATACAGGACTTAAAAAATAGATTTTTCTATGTTCTGCTAACAGCTTTAGAAAACTGATAATAATTCTTTCAGATGTTTGGTACAACTCACAATCTATCTATTTATCAGTCTAATCTATCTAATTGTGAAACAAAAATCTCTATAATTTCCCTAGGTAGTCATTAAATTCATCCCACATATGATTTAATGTAGCTTTATTTTCAGTTGTTTCTGGAATAATTTTTTGATTCCTTTACTGTTTCATGGATAACTCAAGAAAATGTTTTGCTGTTTTTGTGTATTGGTACAGATTCTAAATTTCTTCTGGTTCACATTTTAATTCTACAATACTGCAGTCCTAGAAGACAGATGCTACATTTTCATTTTCTTACAATTCAACAAAATTTGTTTTATTCTTCTTTAAGCTGGTGAACATTCTATGAATTGACAATAATGTGTGTTCTGCAAGTATCTAATGCAATATTCTGCAATATCCACCATTAGGTCCTTTTGTTGTAGATCATCATCTCAATCTTATGTTTCTTTGTTTACAATTAGTTTTTCTGTTTGGATAACTTACTTGTTGAAAGAAGCAGGGAGATAGTAGAAGCTTTCTTCTTTTCATCTAATAGTTTTTTGCTTCAAACCTTGGTTGATCCAGTGTTGAATCTTATATCTTTGGTGAACTGATCATTTTATTATTGTGTACTAGCCTATTTTGTCTCTATGTACACTTGTTTATTTAAAATCTATTTCATATTTTATACATTTACTCCTGATAATGACTGATACCTGACTGTGTAGAATATCTTTATTTTTCTTTCTTCTTAGTGTCAGTCTATCTACACACTTATTTGTATTTTCTTTCATATAGGTTAATTTGCTTTCTTGTAGATAATTTAATTTCCAGTCAGTATTCGTCTTTTTAAAATATGCTTTTAATTTCAATAGTTTCAATAGTTTCCTCCCTCCAGACTCATAATCCGTCAAGCCCTTCTCATATTACCCTTTAGTTGATATTTGTCTTTGCAAACACACACACACACACACACACACAAATGCATGTACATTCAGAAATATATATAAATAGTACCTTCTGAGTCATTTTCTTCCTTACATTTTAAGGATGACATCTCTGAATAAGATAACCATTAACGTGGTATATTTCTGAAAGAATCTGATTCTCTTTCTACCAGAAGTCAAAAGTTTAATGTAGTTTGTTGTCTAGGAATAAAACCTCACAAAAAAATTCCCCCTTCCGTGTTATCATGTCCAGTGATAATTTATTATTCAGGTGGAGTTTATACAGCCATTTCTAGGAGAGATTGTTTCCTAGTAGACTTCCTGGTATCCTTGTTCTTAGGGTATTTTCTACCTCTCTTCTGTGATATTACCTGAGGCATAGATGTAAGTGCTGTTATGTAGATGTTTCTTTTGGGGCTGGATTTCCTACAGCACATAAATCTCTTCACTGTTTTCACATATGTTTTTTCTGTGATGATTTACATTTTCTACAAAGAAAAACTTCTTTAATGGAGGCTCATAGCTATACTCATTTGTGGGTGTAAGGATAAGATTTAGAATGTAATAAGGAATTATACTGGTCTAGTAAAGTGTTAGTAGCAAATTCATTTCTAAGGTCCATAACTTCACTATGTCTACATTGTTATTGTTGATGAATAAAACATGTTTTGTAATTTATATTTTTCTACGATATTTGCTGTTTCTCTTTTTATTGTAGGATTAAACGTTAGTGGTTGCATCTACAACATGAATAGATTTTGGGAGGATACTTCTGCTCCAAATTGAACTTTTTTTTCAGGGCTGCTGAGGGACAATGGTGTGTATCCTGTCAATTATATTTTAAATAAATGCTGATTGGCCAGTAACCAGGCAGGAAGTAGAAGCATAGCAATGAGAATTCTAGGAAGAGGAAAGTTCTTTCTGCAATTCTGACCCAGTCACAGAAGAAGCATGATGTGACTGTCTCGCCAAATAAGGTACCGAGCCACGTGGTTAACATAGACAAGAATAATGGGCTAATATAAGTTATGAGTTAACAAGAAACCTGAGCTAATATGCCAATCAGTTTATAACTAATGTAGACCTCTGTGTGATTTCTTTGGGATTTAATGACTGCAGTAACTGGGCAGGACAGAATACCCAGTTAACACTGGGCTGACTGTGACATTAAATTCTATGTATTTTTTTCTTTTTTTAAATAAGACTAACATGTCTTTCTATGCTCTATAATGTCTATGATACTTTCTTTTAATGACAAAATTGAATATCTACAGCATTTTCACTGTTTTGGTCCTTGGTTATGGAGATAAGAGTGTCAGATACTTTTACCCAAATATTTTGCTGATATGACTATGTTAATTGATTCTTTAACATTAACTAATATCATTTGAAGCAACATATAGACAACATTGAATTTAATGCAGTTTATCCATTGGAAAATAGTATAGAGTGAACTAGAAGATATATCAGAAAAATACTCTGAAATGAAGCACATATTCAAAATGACTCTAATCCAAAGGAAATAAAGAAGAGTGAAGGCCAAATTATTTAATAAAATATAGTCAAATGTGTTTTTCTAAATATGATGAAAAACATAAACTTGAAGATGCTATAGGCTCTATGAGAGTATACCTAAAAATATGGGTAAAATATACCATAATGTAATTCCTTTGAAGCAATATTAAACATAGTATAAAGATATTCAATGGAAGTGCATACATGCAGAGAAAAATAATGATCAAACATCTTTCCTGAGAAAATATTCCACTAAGTTCATTAGCATGTTCAAAATATAACAATAGCAAAACAAAATTAAAACCTCAGGGTATAGTATATACAAAACAAAAATGCATTTCAAGCTAAAAATACATTTGAATAATAAAGGTGTAAAAAGGTAAAGCAATTGAGGAGAAAAGAGTCCATTGCTACCAGATTTACATCAAAGAAATATTTAAAAGAAATACTTCAAAAAAACGAAAAGAGTGGTATATGCAAATGTGGATATAAATATGAAAAAATAAAATATGAATGTCATATGTCATGGTATAAGTAAATATAAACATTTAAATCTCCCTAAAAACAACTGAATTGCTAAATAAAAACTAGGATCAATGCATTTATGTGTTTATCACATAAGGAGAATTAACATTCTGAGGAATTTGAACTAAGAACAAAAGGGAAAAAATGACACTATAATGTAATAGTTTTTCACTATACAAAAAGTAAAATATTTTGGAAGTCTGATCATAATAGGACAAAATATATTTTATAATTTTATATTATATGTGGATATTTAATTATATACAATATATGAATATATAACAATTATTGGGGTTTATTAATAAAATAAAACAAAGAAATGCAGGTAATAATCTAAAAAAAAGATAACCTGGACTAGCAAAACATTCAAGAATTTAAAAATCAAGAAAAATGAAAATTGAAAAAACAACAGATGGGACAGATGGAAAAAAAATAGCAATATTTTAGATTTCTATCTAACTATATTGAAAAATAAATTAGGCACAAATTGATTGAATGTTTAAACTAAAAAGTAGACATGAGATTTAAAATAAAATATACTGTGATTAAATAGCATGACTTTTGGCCATGCGGTGGTGGTGTATACCTTTAATCCCAGCACTTGGAAGGCAGAAGCAGGTGGACATATGTGAGTTCGATCCCAGTCTGGTCTACAAAAGCTAGTTCCAGGACAGGCTCCCAAGTCACACAGAGAAACCTTGTCTCAAAAGACAAAAACAAAACAAAACAGAAAAAGAACACCACCTTAAGTTAAATAATACATATAGGTTGGAACAAAAAGTACATACTGTACTAAAACTGAAATAAAATGGTAGTTTTATTAGTAACCTTGGTTAAAAATAAGAAATTACAAGAGAAATAAATGATTTAAAGAAACAGTTTTGACTCATTCACAGTTTAGTGGTCTACAAATCCAAAATGATTATGCCATCAGGGATAATTCCTTCTGAAACTTCTAAGAAAGAATTTACTCCTTCCTTTTCTATAGATCCAGATATTTTCAGTGCTCCTAGTGGTTAATCATTGGCTTGAGATGCATAATTCTAATGTGTGTCTTGACCTTTTTTGAGATTATACATCATTTCTTCTAATCTTCTCTGCCTCCAATCATACACAAAATGTACAGGCAATAAAAAAATGAGAATAGGAGAAATCGTATTCTCCAAGGAAGAACTCAAGTTTTCCAGTCCCAAAAGCTGAGCCCTAAAGACATGCATACTATTGGGATTGCACCGAATGAGCAGGTTGTATCTGGGAACACATGTCTACTTTGATTATTTAAATTGACAGCTTCTCTGTTTGGTTTGTAAATCTCTGGGACATTCAACTTCTGGGTCCTAGCAATCCAGGCAGTGGCAAGGGTGGGTTCAATTTCATGGCAAAGGTCTGAGGCTGAACAATCATTGGTTGACCATTCCCACAATCTCTGTGCCACCATTATTACACCAGCACATCCCACAGGTGGACAGACTGTAAGTGAAACATTATATGGCTGGGCTGTTGTCCCAGTCCCTCCACTGGTTATCTTGCCTGGTCACGGGAGATGATCAATTCAGGCTATATAAGCCATATTGTGTTAAGTCTTAAATGGAGTCATCCTTGTAAATCTTTCCCCATTCTGCAGCCTGCCATTTTGTCCTATTGACAGTGTCCTTTGCCTTACAGAAGATTTTGATTCATGAGGTCCAATTTATTAATTATCAGTTTTAATGCCTTTGATATTGCTGTTCTCTTCAATAAGTCGTCTCCTGTGCCAATGGTAAAACCTTCTAACACTGGGTTTCTTTTGGTTGGGATAATTTTAATTACTGCTTTGAATATTTGGGGGGCTTAAATGTTTATTTAAGTTGTTTATCTTATCTTTATTCAATTTTGGTATGTGGTATCTATCAAGAAATTTGCCCATTTCTTTTAGATTTTCCAATTTTGTGAAGTTCAGGCTTTTGAAGTATGACCTAATGATTCTCTGAATGTTCTCCATATATGTTCTTATGCTCTTCCTTTCCTTTCTGATTTTGCTAATTTGGATAGTCTCTCTGTTTTGTTTTGTTTTTTTTTTACTTAGTTTCAATAAGGTTTATCTATCTTGCTAACATTCTCAATGATCTGACTCTTTGTTTCATTGTTTATTTGTATTGTTCCACTGTGTTTCTATTTTATAGATTGCAGCCCTCATTTTGATTATTTCCTGCCATCTACTCCTCTTGTTTGTATTTGCTTCTTTTTGTTCTAGATTGTGTGCTTTTAGGTTCATAACATGTGATTGCTAGGTTTTTTTTGTTGTTGTTGTTTTATGAAGGCACCTAGTGCTAAGAGCTTCTTTCTTAGCACTGCTTTCATTGTGTACGGTCAGTTTGGGAACGTTGTGCATTAATTTTCATTGAATTCTAGGAAGTATTTTATTTCTTTCTTTAATTCTTCCTTGACCTAGTGGTAATAAAGTAAAGAGTTGTTAAGCTTCCATTGGTTTGGATTCTAAGTTTTCTGATGTTTCTGTTGTTGTGAAAATCCAGCTTTAACCCATGGTTGTATGATAGGAAGCATAGGGTTATAACAATTTTCTTGTATCTGCTGAGACTTGCTTTGTGATTGCTTATGTGATTGCAGTTTTGGAGAATTTTCCTTGAGGTTTGTTGGGGGAAATATATTCTTTTTTATTGGAGTAAAATCTTCTGTATATGTCTGTTAGGTCCATTTGAGTTATAACATACGTTAAATCCAATATTTCTCTGTTTAGTTTTTGTCTGGTGTCCAGTGGTGAGTGTGCAGTGTTGAAGTCTCCCACAATATGTAGACATCAATGCATGATTTAAGCTTTAGAAGTATTCCATTTACAAACCCTGATATTTGGGGCATAGATGTTGAGAACTGAGATATCATCTTGGTGACTTTTTCTTTTGATGAGTATGAAGTGTTATTTTTCATAATTTTTGGTTTGAAGTCTAGTTTTGGCTGTTAGGATCGCTACTCCAGCATGCTTCTTGAAGCTATTTGCTAGGAAAATTTTTCCAATACTTTACTCTGAGCTAATGTGTTTCCTTGATGATGTTGCAGTGTGTTTCTTGTATGTGGCAGAAGAATGGATCTTATTTTCACTTCCATTTTGTTAATTTGACTTTTTTATTGGGGAAGATATTTCATTGATACAGAGAGATATCAATGAACAATGATTGCTAATTCCTGTTACATTGTTATAGTTATTGATGGTGATAGTATGTGTGGGTGCTTTCCTTCTTTAGGCTATTCTGGTGAAAGATTATTTACTTCCTGTGTTTTCATGGATGTAATTATCCTTAGGTTGGATGTATCTTTCAACTACCTTCTGTAGGGCTGGATTTGTAAAAAAAGATCTTGTTTAAATTTGACTTTGTCATGAATACCTTGTTTTTCCTTTCTATGTTTATTGAAAATTTTTGCTGAGTATAGTAATCTGGCCTGGCATCTATGCTATCAGAGTCTGCAGCATATCTGTTCACGCCCTTCTATCTTTTAATGTCTCCATTGAGAAGTCGGGTGTA
The DNA here is from genome assembly GCA_028555095.1 of Dicrostonyx torquatus. NCBI lineage: Eukaryota > Metazoa > Chordata > Mammalia > Rodentia > Cricetidae > Dicrostonyx > Dicrostonyx torquatus. The sequence continues at coordinate 4,533,166 of JAQHUG010000100.1, forward strand.
ATTCTAGTAGCTCTACCTTTATATGTTATTTGGCAATTTTTCTTGCAGCTTTTAATATTCTTTCTTTTTTATATGTGTTTTGTGGTTTGAATATGATGTGGCAAGAGGTCTTTCCTTTCTTGTCCAATTTATTTGGTGTTCTGTAAGCTTCTTGTATCTTTACAGGCATGTCCTTATTTAGGTTTCAGAAAATTTTGTCTATGATTTTGTTATAAAATTTCTATGAATTTGACCTGGATGGAATTCTTCTCCTTCTTCTATCCCTATTATTCTTAGGTTTGGTCTTTTCATTGTGTCCCAGATTTACTTGCTGTTTTGTGTCAGGAGTATTTAGGTTTCACATTTTCTTTCACTGATTAATCTATTTCTTCTCTCAGGTCTTCAACACTTGAGATTCTCTCTTCCATCTCTTGTATTCTGTTGGTGATATTTGCATTTGCCATTTATGTTCACTTATATTGATTTTTCATTTCCAGAATTCCCTCAGTTTGCAGAGTTATTTTTATGGCTTCTATTTCCATTTTCAGGTCCTGAACATTTTTATTTATCTCTCAACTGCTTGTTATTTATTGGTTTTCTGAAATTTCATTAAGAGATTTAAGATTGATTTTCTCCAAATTTATGAATGTCTTTTCCTCAATTTCTTTAAAAGATTTATTCATTTTCTCTCTAACGACTTTTACAAACACCATAAAGTTCTTTTTAAGGTCATTTACTTGTGCTTCATCTGTGTTGGAATATTCTGGGCTTACTGTATTGGGATGACTGATCTCTGTTGGTGACATATTGCCCTGGCTGTTGTTGTCTATGTTCTTACTCTTATGTTTAGGCATCTGGATTTTGGGTGATTTCTACTCTAGGTGTCGATTTTTCAATTTGCCTTTATTGGATGGATATTTTCTTCTTTGGTTTATGTTTGTCCTCTGATCTTATAGGTGATGTGTCATGTCTTTGAGTAGAAGGTCTCCACTAATCTTGGAAGCTGGATTTCTGATGGGCTGGATGGCCTCTGGTTCTTCAGGGTGTTGTTGTCCATATTTGGGACTGGAGTTCTGGATATGTGCTTGGTCTCTCATCCAACCAGGGTCCCTATAGAGTTCACGATCCTGCCCTTGCTTTGGTGCAGTAGAATGCTTCTGCCTGATTTGGAGGGCAGTTGACCTGGTCTCAGGGTTTCAGGATGCTGGTCTGACCTCTAGGCTTCAAGATTCTGGCCTGAACTCTGATGATGTAGAAGGAAATTTTCTGCCTAATGTGTGGGTTTAAGTACAGTGATGAGGAGAAGAAGGGCAGCTGTACTTGGGCGAAGAGGGGTTGGATGGGTGGCATTCTTACCTGTGGTTTGGGATGCTGGTGGATTCTGGTAGAATAGGAATATTCCTTCAGACGTGTGCACTGGGTTATCGTGGCAAGGAGAGGGGGGACATTAGACAGAAACTGGCATGGTGGCAGACCATCTTACCTTTGCTTCAGGATACTGGCATTGTTTTTGATGGAATAGGAAGCTTCTGTTAGAGGTGTGACAAGGAAAGGAGGGGCACTTGGAGTTAAGCAGGACAGGTAAAGAAAGGGTGAGGCATGGGTAAGGTGTTGTCTTAGTTGGTTTTCAGGTAGCCTGACTTCTGATGGTGTGGAAGGCTTCTAACACAGGTGAGATTATCAATGATAGCCTTTATGTATTTATTTCTTTTTCTTTCTTGCTTGCTTTTATTGATTTTTAATGAGTTCTACATTTTTCTATGCTTTCTTCCCTGCCTCTCCCCTCCCCTTCAATACTCTCCCAAGGTCCCCATGCTCCAAATTTACTCAGAAGATCTTTTTCTACTTCCCATGATGATTAGATCCATTTATGTCTCTCTTAGGGTCCTCATTGTTGTCTAGGTTCTCTGGGATTGTAATTTGCAGTCTGGTTTTCTTATCTTTATGTTTAAAAACCACTTATGAGTGAGTACATGTGATAATTGAATAGTCAAGATCAAAAACACTGATGACAAATTATGCTGGACAGGTTGTGGTGTAAACGGAATACTCCTGCATTGCTGGGGGGAATGCAAGCTGGTACAGTCCCTTTGGATGCCAGGGTGGTGATTTCTCAGAAAATTAGAAAACATCCTTCCTCAAGACCCAGTAATACCACTTTTGGGTACATATCCAAAGGATACTCAATTGTGCCACAAGGACATGTGCTCCACTATGTTCATAGCAGCATTGTTTTTCATAGCCAGAACCTGGAAACAACCTAAATGCCCCTCAATTGAAAAATGGATAAAGAAAATGTGGTACATTTACACAATGGAGTACTACATAGCAGAAAAACATAATGATATTTTGAATCTTACAGGTAAATGGATGGAGCTAGAAAACATCAGTTTGAGTGTAGTAACCCATACCCAGCTTCTTCATGCATGCATTTAGTGTTATAAACTTTCCTCTTAACACTGCTTTCATTGTGTCCCATAAATTTGGGTATGGTGTGTCTTTATTTTCATTGAATTTTAGGAAGTCTTTAATTTCTTCCTTTATTTTTTTCCTTGACCCATTGATAATTCACTGAGCATTGTTTAATTTCTATGTGTTTGTGGGTTTTCTGGAATTAGTATTGCTGTTGACTTCTAGTTTTAAGCCATGATGATCTGAGAAGATACATGGAGTTATTCCAATTTTTTTTGTATTTGCTGTGGTTTGTTTTGTTACCGAGTATGTGGTCAAATTTTGGGAATGTTCCATGAGGTGCTGAGAAGAAGGTATATTCTTTTATGTTTGGATGGAATATTCTACAGATGATTGTTAAGTCCATTTGAGTCATAACATTTGTTAGTTCCCTTATTTCTCTATTCATTTTTTGTCTGTCTGAACTGTCCAGTGGTGACAGGGTAGTGTTGAAGTCTTCCACTATTAGTGTGTGTGGTTTAATGTATGATTTCAGTTTTAGAAGTGTTTCTTTTACATATGAGGGTGCCCTTGTATTTTTGGCCTAGATGTTTAGTACTGAGATTTCCTCTTGATGGATTTTTCCTGTGACTAATATGAAATGTCCTTCTTTGTCTTTCAATTGAGTTTAGTTTGAAGTCTATTTTGTTAGATTGAAGGATAGCTACACCCACTTGTTTTTTAGGCCTATTTGATTGGAATATTTTTCCTAACCCTTTACTCTGAGACGAGGTGTGTTTCTTGTATGCAGAAGAAGGATGGATTCTGTTTTTGTATCTGATATATTAGCTTGTGCCTTTTTATAGTTGAGTTGAGTGCATTTATATTAAGGGATATTCATGACCAGTGATTCCTATCTCTTGTTAATTTAGTTTTCATTGTTTTTATGTTAATTTTGCATTTTCCCCCTTTTTGGTATTTGCTGCTATGAGACCATCAATTGTCTGTGTTTTTGTTGCTGTAGCCAACTTCCTTGTGTGGGAGTTTTCCTTCTAGTATTTTGTATAGGGCTGAGTTTGTGGCCAGGTATTGGTTAAATTTGGTTTTGTCATGGGATATCTTGTTTTGTCCTTCTATGGTGATTGAAAGTTTTGCTGGGTATAGTAGTCTGGGCTGGCATCTGTGGTCTCTTTCTTAATGTCTGCATAACCCTTGACCATGACCTTCTGGCTTTCATTGTCTCCAATGAAAAGTCAGATGTAATTCTGATAGGTCTGCCTTTATATGTTACTTGGCCTTTTGCCTTTTCAGCGATTAATATTCTTTCTTTACTCTGTATGTTTAGTGTTTTGATTATTGTTTGGTGAGGGGAATTTTTTTTTTGATTTAGTCAATTTGGTGTTCTGTAATCTTCTTGTATCTTCATAGACATATCATTCTTTAGGTTGGGAACTTCTCCTTCTTCCATACCTATTATTCTTAGGTTTGGCATTTTCATGGTGTCCCACATTTCCTGGATATTTTGTGTTAAGCTTTTGTTATATTTAATGTTTTCTTTGACTGGTGAGTTTATTTCCTCTATTGTATCTTCAGTGGTTGAGATTCTCTTTTCATCTCTTGGATTCTGCTGTTTATGCTTGCATTTGTGGTTCCTGATCATTTTCTCATGATTTCTGTTTCTATAATTCCCTCGGCTTCTGTTTACTTTATTGTTTCTCTTTTAGTTTTCAAGTCTTAAATAGTTTTTTTCATATGTTTGTTTGCTTTTTCATGGTTTTCTTTAAGTGATTTGCTGATGGCTTTCAATTTTTTGTTTGCCCTTTTCTCCACTTCTTTGAGAAAATTTCTCATTTCCTCTTTAAGAGGTTCAAACATTCTTCTGAAGTTATTTTTTAGGTCATTTTCTTCTGCTTCATCTATATTTGGTTTTTCAAGTCTTGCTGTTGTAGGGTCTTTAGTTTTTACTGTTATCACAATGCTCTTTGTGGTGTTGCATGTGATTGCACCTTTTCTACTGATCTTTTCCTCTAATAGGTATGGTTGGGGCTCTCTGTGATTCTTTTGATTAATCTTCTAGGTGCCAGTGAATCCAAGGCTCAGATGGTTGTTCCTTGTAGTACAGTCAGTGCTATGGTTCTAGTTCCCCCTTTGGTCACTCCGTGTTCCTGAAGGTTGCTCAGTGCTCCCAGGCTTTACTCCATTCCCTTGGAGTTTTTGGTCTCAAGCCTGATCTAGCCTAGGTTGACAGCTCAGACCTGTTTCTGTAAATGTCCCTGGTCTGGATCCATTCCTGCAGAGATCTTTAGCTTGTGATTGGTCCTAGAAAGTAGTCTGGCTCTGGTTTACTCCCTCAAGTTCTCAGGCTAGGCTGTGCCCAGACCATCATAAGACCTGGCTCTAGCCTACTTCCTCAGAGGTCCCATACTCATGCTTGACCTGCAGAGGTTTCTGGTTCAGGCCTATTCCCTTTGATGTCCCAGTCCCATGCCTGGACCTACAGTGGTCCTGGCTCAGGCCTACTCTCTTGAGGTCTCAGACTCATGCTTGGACACACAGAGATCTCTGGTTCCTGCCTACTCTCCCAAAGGTACTAGATTTACACCCAGACCTGCAGAGGTCCTGGCTCAGGCCTAGTTTCTCCTAGGCCATGCCCAGACCCACAGGGTTCCTGGCTTAGGTCTATTCACTTGAAGGTCCCAATTTCATGACTGGACGCTCAGCAGTCTCTAGCTCTGGCTCACTTGCTCAGCTATTGCTCCCCTGTACCTGTTCCTATGGAGTTTGTTGTCTCAGGTCTTCTCTAGCCAAGGTCGCTGGCTCAATCCTGATCCCCTCAATGTCCTTGGACTGGATCTGCTCCCATTTCCGTGGTGCTTGCTTTCTCAGGCCCACTCTGGCCTAGGTCGATCAATGATATCCTTATAAATACATTGGTCCTCAGACTTTGGATGATTCTAAATTCAATATTCTTTTAAAAAGTATAGTAGACTGGTTATAGCTGAATAGACATTTATAAAGAAGAACACATTCTAAAATTCATGATAGTCAAAATTTGGGAAGTAAAATTAACAAAGCCATTGAACTTTATAATACCAGTAAAGATTGATTTTAGAGTAAAAAAATATTAATGTAGATAAAAAGTTATGTTAACATACTATTGTAGAAGTTACACTAGATAGATAATAAACTAGAAAACTCTTGTCTTTAATTCTTTCATTTTTTTCCATAGGGACAGAAAAAAATAATTTCAGAAAATAGTTTTTGGCTTGTTATGGTATCCAAGAGAATATCAGTTAAAAAACATTTTTTTTTAAAAAAAATTCATGTTCTATTTACTTTTTTGGCTCACCACTCTGTCTCATGCAGGAGAACATAACACTTGAGTTCCAAATTTCTTCTATTAAGTCAATACAGAAAAACAAAATTTACTTATGAATTTCTAATATATCTTTGAGATTCACAGGGAATTTCTTTTACCTATTTCTATTGTTTGTTTTTAAACTCAAGAATATAGAGGTACAAAGGTCACTCACTGGGTAAAAAGGCCTTGCATTTCAATCAATATGCCCCAAGATCAATCCCTCAACTATTGGAATTCATGTTTATTGTATCAAAAAATCTATCAGTAGAAACTTTGAAAGTCAAAAGTAATTTAGATTAATATAAAAATATCAAGGAAAATGCTCACTAGATATTGTACATAAAGCAAAACTACTCTTCAAAAACAAAGAATAAATTGAAATATTAGTAGTAATAAAAATAATTGAGTTAACTACCACTACACAATCTTAGAAGAATGCTAAGAGGAATATTTCAAGTCTATTTTAAGGAGCACATCATAGTGACTCAAAGCATATAAAAATACAAAGGTTTAGAATAAAATTAAATATATTTTCATACATATGGAAGCTAATAGTATCATACCACTCATTTATAACTCCACTCTCTTTCCATACTATTTAAAATAAATTTCATAAAATAATTATTAAAATGCATAGTTTAAAATATATAAAGATGGAAATCATGACACCAATATTAGAAAAAAATCCCAGAATTCAAAGAGTTTTATGTATGCATTAAGCTGAATCCTCTTAAAATAGATTACAATAATTTCTAAGATGCTATATGTGATTCTCCTGGAAATCAGAAAAACGATCTATATAATATATTTTTAAAAGTTAGAAATAAATCATCATATAACACGAAGTCAAACAAACACAAAGGAAGTTAACAAGAGACAAAGTAAGGAAAATATTCTAAGACTGATAGAAAACAGTACAATTTGGCCAACATAAATTTTCCTAGTTTGACTATGCCTTTGAGATCTCATGTTTCTTGTATTGTTTTAGTACAAGCCAAAATGAATAGGGCATCCCTCTTTTGATTCCATGAGAATTGATGGAAATAGCTTTAAAAGACAGAGAAGCTTCTATTCCATGTTTCTCCAATTAATTTGGCTCAGTTGGTTGCTTTGAAAGAATTAATCAAAAGCCAAGTCCCATATTCTAATCCAATTCTGCCAATGCTTCCTTTGCTTCAGGCTTGGCTGGGGTTTCGGCAGCAGCAGGAACAGCCTTAAGGTCAAGAGGATCACCTAAGAAGGCCTTGATCTTTTCAGCATGTGGGAAAGTATACTTAATCTCAACAGACAAAGCCAAGACTTACCTGTATCCATTGATGATAGAGTATGATACTGAGGCAACAATTGCTTAACCAGTCTGCAGAAAAGCTATGGTAACATTTCAGACACCCTCCAGGATCTGCAGAGTCAGTTCTGTGATGTCAAGCACTTCCAGGTTGTGCATGCTGCCATTATCAAACATCTGCTAGGTGATCAGTCCAAAGGAGATAGGGAAGATGCTCACTGTGATCAGCAGCGTTGCTCTGTGGCTTCCACCATGTCCCCAGTTTTTGTCAGCTGCACATCACTCAGAATTTCACCCATGGAAATTTTAGTGGTGATGTCTAAAGTCTCCAAGAAAGAAGTGTTCTTAATCCCCAGATCAGTGTTTTTCATTCACACAGTGACCTTACATGGGACAATGGCAACTGGAAAGATCAATTAAGAAATATAAAAGATGAGCACTGTAAGCCAAACAGAACTAAAGGACATTCACAGAACATTCCAGAAAGTCTGACTGCAACCAAATAAGTTATTTGCAATTGATAGTAATCAGGAAAGGGAAATCAGTTTTCTTCATTCAACTGACCACACTCCAGTCTAGGCGGGACTCATGATCAGGAGTACTTGGACAATACAAAATAGACTATATGTCATGTTTTGAAGGGTTTGTGCAAGGAAGCTTGTGTTTAGTTTGGCTGTATTGTTGTGTTGTGTTTGGTACATTTTGTTGTTTCGCTTGATGTTAGTTTGCCTAAAAGAGAAAAAGAACATGAAGTTGCATGGCTAAGGAGGAATTGGGAAAGGAAGACAATATGATCAAAATATTGTATAAACAATTTAAAAACTAAAAACTACTTAAATAAACATTTTCTTAACCATAAAATATTTTCTTATATAGACTACAGAAAGCTTTAATAAGTTGTTATAACACAAGGCATCTTTTTAATCATAATATATAAATTAGAAAGTTACAGCAAAAGTGCAGTTGAAAATTTATATACATGGAAGTTGATTAATATATTTGTGACAACAAATGTAGTGAGGAGGAAATCTGTGAGAAATTTAAGAATTGGAAACAATCTAGGTGCCCCTCAATGGAAGAATGGATCCAGAAAGTGTGGAATATATACACATTGGAATACTACTCAGCGGAAAAAAACAATGACATCTTGAATTTTGCATGCAAATGGATGGAAATAGAAAACT
>JAQHUG010000100.1:4542465-4568125 GCA_028555095.1 Dicrostonyx torquatus
GGGGTAGTGGGGGAGCGGGAGGGCCGGGAACAAGGGGAGTAAATGTAAATTTTGCTTTTAACAAAAATAAATGAATAAATTAAAAAAAAAGAAACTGAATTTACAATGGATCAAAACTTATAGAACACGCTGAAGATGTATTGAGTCCATTGAGCATTGTGGAGATTTATGTGAACATAAATGTGACAATATAAAATTAAAGCCTTATTCTGTATGTAAGAACTAGAAATAAAGAAAAAATATAAACACTAAGTTTCCTGAGAGAAGGTAATAATATTCAGATATTTTTTGAAAGAAAAATGGGCAATGGGTAAGCAAAGGAGAAAACAACAGAGTTAATTTTTTAAAAAAATATATTTGCCAAAATTGAGTAATCATAGCTTGATTAAATAAGAAACAAAGGTGTGAGTGAAATACAGTAAGAAGTGAAAGTTGTTACATTACTACTGAGTTTATTGCATTCAAAAAGAATATGAGATGAATAAAGAGTTTTACACATTAATTTGGATAACTTAGGCAAGACAGATACATTTTTAAGAACTCACAATTCTCCCTACCTGGAGAGATGAGTATCTTTTTTCAGGCTAGAGAGCACTACGCTGAAGGTCATAGTCCCTGGAGGCACATCCTGTGCCCCATCCTCACCCACAAGAGCCCAAAAGACATGGGAATAACCTCGGAATACCTCAAATTACCACCTCCCATGACATCCGGGACCACTAAAGCCTTGTCCCCACCCCCAGTTGGAAAGGTGAGTATTTGAGGCCAGGGCTAGAGGGCCCTACCCTCTAGAACATAGCCCCTGGAAACAGATCCCTACCCAGCAAAGCTGCATAGACCTTGAAGCAGCCTCTCCACACTCCCATGGAAGGCCCACCCTCTCTGAGAAGTGGATAGGCAGTGTGGTGGGAAGAAAGTGGAGGGAGTAGGAAGGCAGGAGAGAGAGGGATTGGTATGCAAAATAAGATTGTTTAAAAGAAGCTTTCCAGAAAAAAAACATTCAGGAATAGGTTGTATTATTGGTGAATTATATTGAACCTTTAGAGAAATGATATCCAAAACATTTAACTTCCAAATAATAAAAGAGGGAGAAACACCTTCTATTCTAGGAGACCTGTACTAACCTAACATGCCATAGACAAATTTCTGTGTTGCTATGTAATTCTTTAAGTTATCCAGGTTTTGGAAGCATGAAAATGATTTTTATTGTAAACACTTCTAAAATCTTAAGTGTCAGGACAATGACATCTCAGAAATTTCAGGAACCAGATACCTGTAAGGGCAGAGTTACTTAGAAAGACTATGTGGCATCACTGCTGAGATCAACTAAGGCTGTTGTCTCTATTCTTTACAGTGAAGTACTCCATGGCTACTCTAGCCATGACTGGTGAGCTGAAGCATGGATCTTGCCATAATTGTGATTCTGCAGATAGAAAGATTTGTGTTTGGGACATTTTGTAGCACTAGTAAGATAAAGCCTTTGAAATTAGCCAGAGTTTTGGCATAGGGATAGGACCTTTAGAGGGATATTCCACTGGGATGCTGAGTACACTCATGGGAATAGAATCATAGATAGTATGAAAGGGAGGTAGACCTATTAAAACGATAGAACACCAGGTTTTCCAAGGCACGAACTACAGAGCAGTCAAATAAATTACAACTAGTAAAGCTAAAAGGACACTGTATCACAAGACATTTATAGCATACTCCCACTGCAGTGTACAAATGATCCCTGAATTAGATTTTTAACATTTAGTATCCACTTTTCTAGCTTCACACTTATTTTGGGTTAATATCCTTTTGTTAACAGAGGTTTCTGTCTTGTCTGGTCCCACAGCCATTTGGTCCCAAATAAACTTACAGAGGTCTATATTAATTATAAACTGGTTAGCCTATTAGTTCAGGCTTCTTATTAACTTTTACAGCCTATATTAACCCATAATACTTTTCTGTGTTAGGCACATGGCTTGGTACCATTTATCAGTAAGGCATTCTCATCTTGCTTCCTCTGTGTCTGAGTGACACCTGCAGATTGAGTCTTTCCTCTTCCCAGCATTTTTCTCCTATACTCATCACCCTGCCTATACTTCCTGCCTGGCTACTAGCCAATCAACATTTTATTAAAATATAAGTGACAAACCTTTACAAAGTAAAGACCATTCTCCCACAGCAGTATCCCTTTCTAAAAAACTAATTAATAAATAATGGATGTAACTAGCTGTAAGAATGAGTTACTCTCCAAGCAAAAGACAAATATGACCCCAAAGCCAATTCACTGATTAGCAAGCTGCTACTATATTTCAGGTCCCCAAGGTACAGCTATAGATGGACACGGATATCTCCTTTTCAGTTTTCATTTCAGTAGGTCATGCTTCTACAACACATAGTTTCAAAAAAGAGGGTATCACTCAGAGCCTCTGGTAGAGCTACTTTATAGGACATTAAGAGCAGGGTTCCATTTCCAGAAAAATGGTAATGACAGAAGATAGTATGCAAAAAGAAAATGAAAAGAACCATTTTAAGCCATCTGCTTCTCAGGAAACATCAGGGACATATGTAAATAGCTTCTTTTGCTAAGAATGATCATTGTTTTCTGATTGTAGATATCAGCTGCCTCCTGTTTGAGGAACCCACATTTCACATGAATCCCAACCTGCTGACATTCTCTGACACAAATAACATAGCTAATGATCATAATCAACCAAGTGACTTGGCCAGTGGTTGATAATACCCTTTTCATATGGATAGTGGGCTCCTTCCTTGCTGAAACAAGGTTCTTGTGATGAGAAACAGAGTTTCTTCATAAAGATTACCAAAGGTGTAAAGGCACATGGGACATTTGAAAACATGATAATGGAAGGAGTGACTATGCCTTTAATAAGATATGAAATTTGGTGCGAGACAATTCTGTATCCTGTCAATCATGTTTTAAATAAATGCTGATTGGGCAGGCAGGGAGTATAGGTGGGAAAACCAGACAGGAAGTAGAGGTGGAGAACAGGAGAATTTGGGAAGCAGGAAGCTCCCTTGGCATTCCTGTGCAGACCACGAAGGAAGCAGAAAGGAAGCAGCCCAGCTGAGAAAAGGTACTGGCCATGTGGCTAACAGATAAGAACAATGGGTTTATATAAGTTATGCCAGCTGGTAGGAAGACTGAGCTAATGGGCCAATCAGTGTATAACTTAATGTAGACTCTCTGTGTGATTTTCTTTGGGGCTTGCTGGCTGTTGGGTACTGGGCGGGGCAGTAACCCCAACAAGCCAGCCCTCATGTTACAGAAATTAAACAACATGAAAGTTCCACTTTTGCTGGAGTTGCTTGCTTACACTCACTATTAAACCTTGCTTGATTTGAGCTTTAATTTATAAAACAAGACAAAACCCGTAACCCGTCCACAAAACACACTTTTTACTCATACCCTTTTCCAGATGCTGGTTAAATCCTGTGTTGACTTGACCTGCAACTTATGCATTATGTTCTCTCTCTTTCTCTTAAGATACCACCCTCCCTTTAAGCTACTTACAGACTTCTGTCGCTAAGTATGCCGGATTTTATGACCTATAGCTTACAAAATGTAGCTTTTTCTTCTTTTCCCATCTTCTTCCTTCTAGTAGCTAGCAAGAACTTCAGCTTCTGGGACCTGTTGTTGTTTTCTCTTATACTCCAATGATACTATCTTTAGATTTCCTCCTGAATTCCACTGTAAATAATTTTACCTAAGAGATGAAGAACCTAAAAAAGAGACCAATGTCACAGTAATAGTCAGACTTCTACCAAGTTATGCTCAAACTCTAGGACATCAAGGAAAGAGAATAATTCTAGGGCCTTTAAATGCTATAGAATAGCCCATCACTGTTTTGGGTTTGCTTAGAACTAGTAACTTTATTTCCTTTTCTTGTTTTGAATTGGAATGCCTATTGTATACAATTCATATAATCACTATAAAATGCTATATTCACAGTCAGTAAATATGATATGTCAATAAGATTTAACAGTTAAATTTGTTTTTAGAGCAGAATAAATTATCTGGTTGTTGGATAAATGGGATGAATGTGTTTTATATGTGAGAGTGACATAAATTTTGAGCTTAAGAGAGCATATTTGTTCTAGAATTAATTGTATTCTACAAAAATTCATATATTGAATGCCTAACTCAGAATACCTTGGAATGGGGCTACATATGGAGCAGGAACATTTTTTAAAAATCAATTCAAGTGAATAATTTAAAATGATAATTAAGTTAAAAATAGGCTAACTGGGATAGCCTTATTCCAATCTGTTTTATATACTTTAAAATACTATAGCAAACAAAGAGACACCAGACAGGCATGAAAATGAAGGAGGATCTTATAAAAAGAGATATAGAAGACAAGTATGGGTAAGCAAAGGAGAAATACTTTAGCAAGTTCCTATCCTCACACTTATATCAGAGTTTCATGCTTAAGAACTCTAACAAAATAGCTTTATCATGATTAAGACAACTATTTTATAGCACATGATTTTGGTAGGCCTAGTAAATTAATAAAGAAAGAGAAAGAAAAATAAGTCATAGCTGAATGTTCATCCCTATGCTATTTATAAAATGTAAGAACTGGAAGACAGAAAAAAGGGCAGCAAAATCCTATCTTAAGGGCAGGACACAAACATTGCAAATGATCTCACAGAAGCTGTGTTGCCTGCACTGGGCATGCGTAAGATTTGGGCACGTAAAGAACTAATCATGGATCATGGAAGGTCTCATGGGGTCCTACTTTTTACAGCTGAACTTTTGGTGTCTTTATAAGGGTTACTATTGTTATTATGAAACACAATGACCACTAACAGGCAGGTAGGGGAATAGGAGGGTTTTTTTTTTTGTCTTACAGTTCCACATCATAGTCCATCATTGAAAGATCAGAGAAGGAACTCAAATAAAGCACTATCCTGGAGGCAGGGGCTGATGTAGAGTCCATGGTAGGGCATTGCTTACTAGCTTGCTTATCACTGGTGCTCAGCCTGTTAAATTATAGAATCTGGACACCAGTCAAGGGATGGCACCACCCACAATGTACTAGACCTCTCCCATTGACCACTAATTCAGAAAATGTCCTATGGCTAGATTTTATGGAATCATCATTTTTTTTTCAATTGAGGGTTCATATATTCAAAAGACTCTAGCTTGAGTCAAGCTCCCATAAAATTAGTCAGCACAGTTGGCTACTGATTCTTGGTGTATCCCAAGTAGTGAAACTACCCAAGTCCAATGGAAAACTGATAAACTGTGACTGAAAAGATAAACCTGGTTAAACTAAGGGGTCACCAAACAAAAAGAGATGAATGTGGGAAAGGGACATATAGAGAGAAGGGGGTTATATCAGGGATTTAGGGGAGATAAAAGTGGCTGTTTGAGAGTAAACAGAATGCACTATATGCATGTATGAAACTGCCAAAAAGGAAATTTAATGAATAAAATATAAAGAAATCAATAAACCAATGTATCTGATAAAGATTTATACAAATTTAAATACTATATTAATAAACATAAATGAAATTTCATACTAAGTAGACTAAAAGTATTATTAATTCATAATGATTAGAATTTTTATTTGGAATGAATCTAATTTACATTTTTCATTGCTTTGACCTAATATTTGGTAAAAGATAAAAAATTTAATTGATTCTGGCTCACAGTTCAAGAATAGATACAATCCATTATTGTCAGGAAACTATGACAAGAAAAATGTAAGGGAACCGATATACTCTGGCAAAAATTACAAAACAGAAGATGTACAAAAAGCAGAAATGGGCTATAAAACCTAGAGGCATGCTCATGGTAACCTATTTCCTTCAGTAGGATCCTCATCCAGCTTGGAGCCAAGTTTCAAAGAAACAATCCTATGGAGGATATTTCACAATATACTACATTACTCAAGTGAAGAATAATGAAACGTATGTACATTTCAGTCAATACAAGCAAGACAAGAGTTTAACAATATCCAACACCTTTACCTTAGAAAATCACATCCAAATAATAAGTAAAAGTTTCTGTCTGCCTTACAAGTTCATGATTACAACTTTGCAATTGCTACTGCTAGCATCATATTCAGAGATATCCATATTCCATTCAGATATCAAGAAATAGAAATATGCTGGTTTTTTTCCATTTACACTCAACCTAGTAATGAAACTTCAGTGATAATAACTACACAAGCAGAGAAAATAAAACACTTCAAAATCATCTCTGATCTGTGATGAAATGATCCTAAATGAAAACAGTGAAAGTGCTAATTCCAAAACAGTCATGTTACTATAAATATTTCAGAATATATCACATGAGTGGCATAATTCATAATACTGTTTTGGAAAGCTGAACCATAACAATATATCACAAGGATAGATTTTCATGATCAAATAATATTCACAGGACAACTATCTAAAAAGTAAATTCATTCTGATATTAAGTTTTAAAACTTATAATCATCCCAATAGTTATATAAGAAACATTTGGTATGATTTAGCTAATTTGGCATAATTTTGTTTCCAGTTGTAATTAAAGAAAAATTACTAAGCAGAGTAAAAATGGAATGTGATGATAAAGTGTTGGACAAAGGTTTATATAAAATATCATATTACAAAGAAAAAATGCATATTCCCCCCTACAAACTGGCGTAATATAATCATGTATACATTCACTATTTCCGTTTACCACTACTATGACCATATTAGCTATTGAAATACACAATAAAAATGGTTTAAATAGAAAAAAAACTCAAAGAACTGACTAAATGCCACTTGAAACAACAAAGTTAGTAAGATTGTAAGAGAAACATCAGTATAAAATAATAAAATCTATTTTTCTTAATAACAAGTGTTAAAATATAAAGTATAAATTATTATGTATAATAAAATAAAATGTTAATAATTAGGGATATATTTTATCAAATATTTTTAATAATTGCACACTGAAAATTAAAAATCAGAGAAGTATAAAAAATATAAAAATGTGGAAGCATAGAGTATTCTAAACAGAAAATGTTAGCATTTTCAAATGATATTCAACAGCAAAATTCTGATGTAATCACAATCAAAGCCAGATAAGTTTTCATTTGTTTATAACACAGATAACATTTAAAAGGGTAGAATACATAGGAATATACTATCATACTTAAATTATGCTCTAAAATCAGTACAGAAATACTGAAAAGCAAAATATAAAAAAAGCAGAACAATAAACAAGACAATGTGGAAAGGCAGTGGGTAACCGCTGTTATACTCCTACAGTGACAATAATTTGGCATTTATCTTTGACAAAAATGAGACTTTGCAGGCGCTTTGGAATCCAGGTAGGAGGTTCAAAATGCTGACAGATCCCAATAAGGCTGGAATCATGCCTGCACCTCCTAGGAATTGACTAGTCCCATTTGACTCTAATCCAAAAACTAGCATCATCAAACAAGAGACCCAGAAGAGAACAAACCCACTAAACTTCAGGTAACAGACCCAGCTGTGTTCTGACATGGCTTTTGATCTGACTCTAGACTCTCTTCCCCTTATGTAGGAGAAGCACTGCATATCCAGGAACTCCACAGGAGACATGCCCACATGTGCACATAAATGCAGGCCTGTCAAACCACAATGCCTACAGTTCCTCTGGAAACCATATAATTAAGTTCCAGTTCCTCCCAGCTAAAGTGTGGGTGTAGTCTTCTTTGCCCAAGGACTTAGAAGAAAGACTCTCATCTGTATCCCTGAAAGCAAGGTTGCCATCCTTGGTCATGAAGTAGCCCCATGAATTCTCTTAAGCCACTTTCAGCACCACTGTAACAGCATATCTGCCAGACCATTTATCTTTAAAGAAATATTCTTTTTCTTGTCATTTAATGTGGACTCCCAAGTAACTTTGTGAATGTAAATACTGAAGGATCCCCATGGTCTGGGCCAATACCACTAAATCACAGTCCAGGGATACTCCTAATCACCAACTAACCCAGTGAAAGGCATAGCTGACCATAGATCCGTAGGCATACTGAAGACTATAGTACTAGGTGTGGTCTTTAAGGTGTACCTAGGGATCAGTTTCTAAACTTACCTATAGTCTAAGAGTAGTTGTGTCTGCCTATAATCCACCAGGAGACAGAAAAGCTTAAATCCCTTTCATGAACCTGCTCAAAGTCGTATCTATTACTGAACCACTTAGATAGTCTACTATCTGCATACCTTAAGTCAGGCACCTGTCCCAGCACCAGGCCAAATGGCCAAGTTCCTAGAGTTTTCCACTGCCTTATCAGTGAAAAGTGAGGTTGTAAGCTTATTTGAGCACCTAGAATGGATCTGAAAAACATAGTTTTCACAGTGTACCTATAAACAGACACATGAAGTAAGTGCAATATCATTTAACTGTGAACTTGTAAATATTCAATTTAGAGACCAACTGCCAAAACTCACCTGTAGAGACTGAAAGCTATATGCATGTTGTTCTTTCAAATCCTCTGAACCTAATTCAATGTTGCAAGAATAACAATGAGATAAACATGACACCATCAAAAACTTTAAGAGCTATAAAAGGTCTAGGAACAAACTCCAAAGAAGTACAAATGCAAGTGTTGTTTTAAAAAGAATTAAAAATAAACACCATAAAGAAGCTTAATGAAAACATCTAAATATGTGAATGAAAAAATCAAAGAAGACATACATTAACAAAAAGAAAAGTTTATTAAAGTAGTATGAATCACAAAACTGAACCAAATGAAATCCCAGGAGCTAAAGAGAAAAATAATAGAAAGTAAACATGTCAGAGAGCTTCAGAAGCATCCTTGAGTGGTGAATTCTAGGAGACACCATAAGAAATTATATATATATATATATATATATATATATATATATGTTGGAAAAAAGAAGAATGATAATTAAAAGGTGAGAAGCATGCATAAAAGCCCTATAAGACAATACTAAGTTTAAAAATTGAATTGTTAGAGTTTTGGGAGTAAAGAAGAAGGGGAAAATGAATTTAAAGTTCTATGTTTCTAAAGACATATCAAATATTAAGTGAGATACATTCATGAAATTCCAAAGGACTCATAGTTTGGGTTTATACTGCTGCAATGAAACACTACAGTCAAAACAAGCTGGGGAGGAGAAGGTTTATTTGATTAACATATGCTGTAGTCCATTGATGAAGGAAGCCAGGTCAGGAACTCAAACAGGGAAGAAACCTGGAGGAAGGAACCAATGCATAGGCCATGGAGGTGTGCAGCTCACTGGCTTGCTAAAATATAGAACCCAGGAATACCAGCTCAGGGTGGCTCCAACCAAACTGTATTGGACCGTCTTTCATCAATCACTAATGAAGAAAATGCTTTACAGCTGGATCTTATGGAGGCAGTTTCTTAATTGTAGCTCCTTCCTCTCTGATGACATGAGCTTGGGTCTTCTTGACATAAAATACTCCAGTGCAGACTCCAAATGAAATCAACACAAAGAATTCTTTAATGAATATTACAGTTGAACTTGGACAATAGAGGACTTTGGAAGTATAAAGCTCAGTCAACAATTCCTTTGTAATGTTTAATTTCTCAAAATGCTTACCAATATTCTGCTGTTGTCCAGAAGCCTTATCATTAATATTAACAGCAAATTAACACATATTTCATGTTCCAGGTGAAGTATGACAGCTGTAAATGATCACTTTTCACTGTGTGTTTTGCAATTTACTGGAGAAACAAACTGTTCATATAGATGTGATTAGTATCAAACAATGTGTTAACTAAATACTAACAGTACTTGCACACACTATAACAGCAACAGGAGGCTGAGACATTTTATGCAGTTATAATACTTATAAACTTATGTTTGTATATGTCTCTACTGTAACTAACATAGCTATCACCACTCATCAAAAAAGCTCTTTACAGCAAATGTAGACAATTACATAAGACCACAACATGACACTATGCAGAGGTCAACAGATAGCATGGAGCCCAGCCCCTACATAAATGGCTCAGGGGAGATCAAAAAAGAGAGAGAGATTAGTTCAGGAAATACGCTGAAAGAGATTCTTTTTTTAGAAAGATTTATTTATTAAGCATACAATGTTCTGCAGGCAAGGAAGGCACCACGTTTCATTACAGATGGTTGTGAGCCACCATGTGTTTGCTGGGAATTGAACTCGGGACCTCTGGAAGAACAGCCAGTGCTCTTACCCTCTGAGCCATTTCTCCAGCCCTGATTTTAAGACCCATGATAGTAATAAAACTGCTGTGAAACAGAATATTGTGGACATGACTGAAATAACAAGACTAGAACAATAGCAATATCAACAGATATGTTAACAGAAGTTGAGACTGTGAAATTTCTCAGGGTCCCACACCTAGTCAAGGAACTAAAATCAACTTAAGACTGCAAGGAGAAGGAAAACTAACCACTCCAGAGAGAAGTCCCCTTATTGGTATCCAAAGGGGGTGCTCATCCTAGAAACCATATACATATCACCAACGAAAATGATCTCAGTAGGATACATACATACATGCACACACACACACACACACACATATATATATATACATATATATACACATACATACATAAACTTGTGTGAACACATATGTAGCAAATATAATTAAAGTAAAAGAGGCTACCAACTTGAGGGTGGAGTAAGCATGGGAAGGGTTCAATAGAGGGAATTTGGAAGGAGTTAGAGAGGAGAAAAAAGAAGTATTGTAATTTTATTTCAGTTTAAAGCATAAAAGAAGACTCATTATATACAAAGGAAACTCATGAGAATGTGAGCATATTTCTCAGCACTTTGTAAACAACCATGGTGTAGAATGATACTTCAAACTACATAAAGAAAGTCATATATAGTAAAACAGCATTGAATAAATGGAGACATAAAATACAGCCATCAACAGTAAATTTTTCTTTAAAAATTATCTTATAGAAAAGGTTGAAGGGATTTTCTTTGCATGCCAGAATTAAAGGTTTTTAAGAATCCAAATATGAAAACATAAAATTCAGTGGCACAGGCATATATGAAAAAAATCAGAATACCTTGATATTTTAATAGTGTGAAAGTTATTTTTAACTATATAATAAAAGATGAAAGAAGAAACAACTCAAGTATAATAATCAGCTGGTGGAAAGATGCTATAGTTTGATGAATGTTGGAGGTGCATTCAATATTAATTAAAACAGACTGTAAGCAATAGTATCACGAGTTTTTGATTTTGGTTAATCCACACATCATGAGGATTTTAGTCTCACACATGAGACATCAAGCCTTAGAAAAGCATTTCAATTTAAAAGATAATATTTTAGAACTTTTTTATTTCTGCCAATGTTAGATCACTGTAAGAAAGTTTTATTCTAGGAAGAGTAAACAGCCTTTAAATGCTGTGCCAATGCTTAACATCTTAGACATATCAATCTACAAATATATAAAACCTTAATTTTTGTTACTCATTATACAGTTGTGAACATTCTGTTACAACTCCAGAAATATATGAGGCATCATATAATATAAAATAAAAATGTTATATTAATAGGATCAGATATGTGAGAAATTCTGTGTACAGTTTGTCAATTGTTACCAACTTAAAATGGGCTGTAAAAACTGTGTTCTGTAATATCCTATTGATAACCAAAAATGACACTAATATAAACAATACATGAAAGATCAAGAATGAGAACATAATATTAAACCACAGTCATTAAGAACAAGAATTATAAATGAGACGTCATGAGACTGAAATGTTTATTTATAGCTTAGAATTAGAATAAGTCTTACCAGTTCTATGTCTGGTGGAGGGATGATATCTAGAACATGTAAAGAACTCAAAAAATTAAACAAGAAAAAAAATCAACCTGATTTCAATTAAAATTGACAATAGAACTTAAAATAGTATTCTACAAAAGATAAAATATAAATGATAGGGAAATATTTCCTTAGACATCATGGAAATGCAAATTAAAACTGCTAAGACATCTATACCTCTCTTGGGTATATACCCAACTGACTCCATGTTCTACACTAAAGATACTTGATTATCCATGTTTACTGCTGCTTTATTCACAACAGTTATGGAAATGAAAAGAGGATAGATGTTCATCAACTGATGGATTAATAGTGAAAGATAGTATAGTTACACAATGGGATAATATTAACTTATAAGAAATGTAAAATTCAGAGATAAATGAATGAGCAGGAAATAATAATTTTAAGTGAGTTAACTCAGACCCAGAAAAATAAATGCCAAATGTTTTCCTCTCATCTGCAGATGCTGCCTTAAAACCTTCATTTAGAATATGCATAGAGGTTAGAAAATTACTAAAGATCCAATGGAGGTAAGACAGAATGTACAAATATCAAAGATTTAAATGGCACAATAAAACAGGGGTGTTAAACTGTGGTGACACAGCTGATGTTAGGATAGAGAGGGAAGTATAGGGTAGTATAAATAACACTAAAGACCTCGTAGAAAAGACATGGAAACCTACTTCTATAGAAGACTCTCTCTCTCTCTCTCTCTCTCTCTCTCTCTCTCTCTCTCTCTCTCTCTCTCTCTCTCTCTCTCTCTCTCTCTCTCTCTCTCTCTCTCTCTCTCTCTCTCTCTCTCTCTCTCTCTCTCTCTCTCTCTCTCTCTGTGTGTGTGTGTGTGTGTGTGTGTGTGTGTATGTCTGTGTGTGTGTTGAAATTTAACCACCCTAGAGCAAAACAATGTCATCCTACTGGACACAGAGGTTAACAAAAAAGCTTATTGCCAAAAATGATTTATTTCCTTTCAACTTTTTGACCAGTGAAGTGCCATAGACATCTCCTCAGATATTAAAGCTATTATCACTGTTCTCGGTTATCCTCTTTTTAAAAATGTTTTATTTAAAAGTTTTTTTTTTTTCAGTTTACATGCCAACCCAGAGTTTCCCCTCTTAACCACTCTTCCTCTCCCTGCCCCAACACCTTCTCCCAATCCAATCCCCATCCAATCCTCAGATATGGTCAGGCCTCCCATGGGAAGTCTACAGAGTCTAGCATATTCAATGGAAGCAGGACCAAGCCTTCCCACACCTGTATCTCAGCTGAGTAAGGTATCGCTCCATAGGGAATGGGCTCCAAAAAACCAGTTCGTGCACTGGTGATAAATCCTGTTCCCACTGCTAATAGTGCTACACACTGCCTAAGCCACAGAGCTATCACTCACATTCGGAAGGCCTAGTTTGGTCCTATGCAGGTTGGTTCTCCAGCTCTCAGTCCAGTGTCAGTAAGCTCCCACTAACTCAGTGCAGCTGTCTCATGTGTCTCCATCATGATCTTGACCACTTTGTTTATATAATCCATCCTCCCTCTCTTAATGTTTAGCTGTGGATCTCTACATCTGTTTCCATCAGTTACTGAATAAAGGTTCTGTGATAACAATTAGGGCGATCATCAATCTGGTTATAGGGGAACGGCAATTAAAGTACCCTCTCCACTATTGCTAGGAATCTTAGCTGGGGTCATCCTTATGGATTCCTGTGAGTTTCTCTATCATCAGATTTATCTCTATGCACATAATGGCTCCCTCTATCAAGATACCTCTGCATCACAATCCCTGACTTCAAACTCTACTACAGAGCTACAGTACTGAAAACAGCCTGGTATTCACGTAAAAACAGACATGAGGACCAAGAGAACTAAATTGAAAACCCAGATATTAACCCACACACCTTCAAACACCCCATTTTTGACAAAGAATCAACATGTAGAAGAATAAAAATTGATCCATATCTATCACCATGGACAAAACTCAAGTCCAAATGGATCAAAGACCTCAACATAAACCAGCCCCACTGAACCTGATAGAAAAGAAAGTGGGAAGTACACTTGAACGAATTGGCACAGGAAATCACTTCCTAAATATAACCCCAGTAGCACAAACACTGAGAGAAATAATTAATAAATGGGACCTCCTGAAACTGAGAAGCTTCTGTAAAGCAAAGGACACGGTCAACAAGGCAAAACGGCAGCCTACAGAATGGGAAAAGATCTTCACCAACCCCACAACAGACAGAGGGCTGATCTCCAAAATATACAAAGAACTCAAGAAATTGGTCATCAAAAGAACAAATAATCCAATTTAAAAAATGGAGTACATACATAAACAGAGAACTCTCAACAGAGGAATCTAAAATGGCTGAAAGACACTTAAGGAAATGCTTAACATCCTTAGCCATCAAAGAAATGCAAATCAAAACAACTCTGAGATTCCATTTTACACGTGTAAGAATGGCCAAGATCAAAAACACTGATGACAACTTATGCTGGAGAGGTTGTGGAGTAAAGGGAACACTCCTTTATTACAGCTTGGGGGAGTGCAAGCTGGTACAGCCCCTTTGGATATCAGTATGACAGTTTCTCAGAAAATTTGAAAACAAGCTTCCTCAAGACTCATTAATACCACTTTTGGATATATATTCAAAGGAAGTTCAATTGTGCCACAAGGACATTTGCTCAACTATGTTCATAGCAGCATTGTTTGTCATAGCCAGAAATTGAAAACAACCAAAATGCCCCTCGACTGAAGAATGGATAAGAAAAATGTGGTACATTTACACAGCAGAAAAAAATGACATCTTGAAATTTGCAGGCAAATGGATGAAGCTGGAAAACATCGTATTGAGTGAGGTAACCCTGACCCAGATAGACAGTTATCATATGTACTCACTCATAAGTGGTTTATAAACATAAAGGAAAAAAACCCAGCATACAAATCACAATCCAAGGGAACCCAAACAAGAATGAGGACCTTAAGAGAGACTTGCATGGATATAATTTACATGGGAAGTAGAAAAAGACAAGAACTCCTGAGTAAATTGGGAGCATGGAAACCATGGGAGAGGGTTGATGGGGAGGGGAGAGGAAGGGAGGGGAGCAGAGAAAAATGTATAGCTCAATAAAATCAATTAAATATAAAAATAAAAAATTAAAAAGTTACCTCTTTCGTTGCTCTCCCTCCCTCTCCTTCCTCTAGTTAAACCATCCTGTTCCCTCATGTTTTGTTACCCTCCTAAACTTAATAAGAAGAACCTGTTCCTAAATAAACCACATGTTTGAGGTACTGAGCATGGCAACACTAAGCAAGTATGTACTTGGATGCTTCATTCCCAGTAGCTAGTTTTAGTAGTGAATAGTGCTATGAAAACTAACAGAGGAGAGAAGAATTCATAAATAATTTCCAGCTATGAACCCTGTAATCTCCAACAATGACTGGCCTCACAAAAAAATGCTCACTAATACAATAGTTTCAACCTATTTACCACCCAGTTTATCACTGGATTTAGTCCTAATCTACAAGAAATTCATATCTGGAACCATTGTCAGTCAAAGAACCTATGGGTCGCCAAATTATAGGCCCTATAAAAGAAAATGCTACTATTATCCTGTTAAATTTACATTGTATTTAACTGAGTTCCAGCAACCTATATTTTATACCCATAGATTAATATATCTATGTTCATCAGAGGAACTTCTATTTGCATTAAATAATCATTAACAAAATTTCCCACAATTGGCTAGGGCACAGAGAGTAAGAGACTTCAGAATTCTAAACCCCAAAGGGAACATATAAACTTTGCTCCTCACAAACACAGAGACAGGACTCAAGGATACAAAAATGTGGTAGATTCTTTGCTTATAAGGTATAAAAGCAGGAGGCAAATGAAAGCAGTGTCTTCCGGAATCAGGAGGATAGCTGCACATATTAACTCATAGCGGTTCACAAGACTTGTACAAACTCAAGTTCAACCAAACCCCAACAGAAGAAAAGAAGATGGACAAGTTACACCTGAGCTAAGGAGCTACTGGCAACTGATAGTTCCAGAAAGAACAAGAGTCAATTTTCCTTGAGTATGACCTCCTAGAGTCAGTGGACCAGGAAGTCTGCTTAGATATAGTGTCTCCTAACTTTGATATGAAAGCTCTACCTATGAAATACCAATAACATGGTCGCCTAGACAAGACAATCACAATAAAAGCTCCAGTCTACAAGTTAGTACAAAGTGGTAAATTTCACAATGCTTCCTACTCAGATGAACAGTTACAGGCAATCAATGGCTACTGAAGGAAATAGAATCCCTATTCAGTTATCTAATACCAAGTAGTCATTCTAAACACATGTACAGTATTAACAACAGCAAGTTGACTTAATATCTTGTGTGAGTATATATAGGTATGTATAAAAATAATAATAAACAAAAAAGTTCATGAATTTGAGAGGGATTTGTGGAAATGAGAGAGTCACAGGTAAGAGGGGGAAGGGAATTGGGTAAATATAGTTTTCATGTGTAGAACTTTTTAGAAACATAAAAGAGATTAAAATAAAAATGAAGAATGCTCCAGGACTATATTAAATACTCAATACTACTCCATTTAAACATTTGTATAATTAAGTGTGTGTGTTGTATAGTAATAAAAATTAAAATGTGGCCGTGATTTTGAGAAAGAGGGAAGTAAGAGTTAAATGGGATTTAAAAGAGAAAAGGGAAATGATGTAATTATATCATAATTTTAGTTAATATAAAAATGATTAATACCAGCATGTCTCAAAGTATCTTAAACAATCACATGGAATGTAACACACTCCTAGATTTATTCTATGAAGCCAATATTAGGATGTCACCAAAAATGATGATGACATAAGTAAAAAGTTACAGAGTAATTTCCTCAAAGATCATTGACACCAAAATTATTGATTATAGGCTTGTAAACAAAATTCAATACTAAAGAGATCATATCCTGTGATTAAATTGTTCTAATACTAAAAATACAAGGATGCTTCAATCTGAAAAAAAATCAATTACCTTCTCACAGAATTCACATGCATGCATACATACAAACATGCTTATGAGTGGAAAGACAGGTTTCCACATATCTACAAAGATATATAGATAAATAGACAAAATTCACATGATTATTTTGGTAGCTGTAAAAATTCAGCATGGATTCATGACAAAGATCACTAAAAACTAGAAATAAAAATACACTTTAATATAATAAAATTTATTCCCTTTGTTCATTTTTGTGAAGAATTGTATTGAAATTAAATAAAAGCATTATTAAATATTTAGTTTGCTTTTGATATGGTGTCTATATTGATATTAGTTCTACCAACCTGTAGACATGAGACATCTTTCTAACTTCTGATATATTTTCTTTTTTTTCATCATATTCATGCACTCATTGAAACAGTCTTCTTCTACTTTCTTGGTTATATTTTTTCCATGGTATTTTGGAAGCAAATGAGAATGATATTCTATCTTTGAATTCCTTATTGATGTGTTTTTCATTTGTACACAGATAGACTGTACATTTTGTGTGTTAATTTTGTATCTAACTGATTGTATTTAACTGATTGCATTATCATTTCCATAAGGTTTTTGGTGGAGTTTTAAAGGTATTTTCTATATAATGTATATTGTAAATAAAGGCACTTTGAATCTTCTTTCCTTATTTATCTCCTTTATCTTTTCATTCTTATTGTTCTTGCTAAAACTTCAGTTATTATGTTGAATAGGAGTGGGGAGAGGAGAAATTTTTGTCTTGTTCCTGATTTTAATGGAAATCCTTTTAGAATTTTTTCTCAACTTAGGGTGGTATTCGTGAAAGAATTCTGGCAGATTGCCTTTATTGTGTTAATATATTTTGCCTGTATCCCTGTTCTCTACAGGATGTGAATGGACTTTGGATTTTCTCAAAGGTCTTTTATGCATCTAAGGAGATGATCATGTGGTTTTGTCCTTTTACTTATGTGGTAGATTTCATTCACTGATACTCTGTTCACAACAACTTGGACATGAAAACAACTTAGATGTCTGCCACCCAATGAATAATTAATGAAAACATGATATAGTTAAACAAGTGAATATAATTTAACTTTTATTTCTTTTGGAGTTATTAGACAGGTGGATCCCTTAGAATGAAAAACAGCACAAGTTAATGCCATTGTTACTGGATACCCTCCAGAAGTTGATGGCAAGAACCCATTACTGAAGACACCACATATTTGTGTCACAAGGCATGCAAAAATCAAATTTTTCATGACGTGAAAGCTTTCAGAGTGTTGAAAATTCCTATTTGAGTGAATAAAGGAGAAAAGTAATCATACACAACTGTTAACCTTGTAAACTACAGTAACAACTGGCCCAGCCAACATGCCAACAGCAGCAATAGGAACATGAGCATCTCAAATAAAAAGCCACTTTCTGATTGGATTTAAATATTGCTCCAAAGACGAAATCCATATTTGATGCTGTTATTAGGCCAAGAACCTATGGCTAGACAGGACGTATTTCCTCAGGATGAACTTACTACTATTATCTTACTAAATGCTCATAATATAAAACCAACTGCTGATGACTTATATCAATATCCTTAGATTAATGCATTTCTCAACCATTATCTGAGAAACTTCTATTTACAGTAGATGGTAATTGCCAAAGTGACCCACCACTAGCCAAGAAGCAGAGAATAAGAGACTACAGAATGTTCTGTACTAAAGGAGACATATATACCAGCCCAAACTCTCCAAGATTCAGAGAGTATTGCAGCTGAGAATGATCAGAAATTATAAAAGCACATATGGTAGATGACTACAAGGGAACATCTTTTGAATACAGCAAGGCAGCAGCACACTGGGACTTACAGCATTTGCAGCAGCAGGCAAAATACCTGTATAAGAAAGACTAAATCCCAGGATGGAAATTAAATTGGAGAGCACAAACCCACCCCTATCCCTAGAGCTAATGTCTGGGGAGCAGAAAGACAGCTATCCCAAAGAGTATATTCCTTGAGAAGCTAAACATATTCTAGTGGAAAGCCACAAAACCAAAAATATCAGAGTAACACAAATTTGTCTGGAAGAGTTTATTTTTTTAAACATTAAAAACACTAAACAATGGGCTTGGGTTAAGAAGGGAAGTATGGATCTTTGAAGAGTTAGGTTGTGCATGTTAAGTATGATGAAATCAGGTATGAAACTCAATTCTCACAAAATATTGCTAAAAATGAAATTAGAAAAACAATTTCATTCATAATACTAAAATATTAATTAGTATAAACCTAACAATTAAGGACTGCTACACAGGAAATTACAAAACAACAAAGAAAGAAATTATAGATGACACCACAAAACAGAATTATGCTCACGTTCATAATCTAAAGATTATTCTGTCCTTCAATTTCAAAAGAAGAAAAAGAAGAGGCCAGGCCAAATCTAAGGCCTGCCCACCTCCAGATGACACTCCTGAAAGCCTGCCCAAAACACCATATTGCATCCCCTAGATGTCCCTCAACTGAAAAATGAATAAAGAAAATGTGGTACATTTGCACAATGGACTTTTACTCAACTGTTAAAAGCAATGACATTATGAAAATTTCAGGAAAATGGATGAAACCTAAAAAAACCTTCAGAATGAAGTACCCTAGACCCAGACAGGCAAACATGTCCTGGAACTCACTCTCTAGAGCAGGCTAGCCTCAAACTCACATAGATCCTGGGATTAACGGTATGAGCCACCACTACCTGGTTTATCTCTGACTTTCTTATTGTGGTTCTATTCCTCATATTGGGTTGCCTTGCAGAGCCTTAATACATGAGGAGGCACTTAGTCTTACTGCAACTTGATATTCCATGTTTTGTTTATACTTATGGGATACCTGCCTTTTCCTGGACAGAAATGGAGGAGGAGTGGACTGGGGGTTGGGCCAGAGAGGAGACAAGTGAGGGGAAACTGGGTTAAAGATATAAGATATGAACAAACATACAAACAAATAACTGAATAAATAAAATGATTCAATAGTCTTAATGACTATCATAAAGAAAATAAAGAGAAATAAAACAATAAAGACCCAGGCAGAAAAGAACTCTTATACTCTACATGTGGGGATGTAAATACCAGACACTATAGAAATCAGCATGACATTTCTTCCAAAAAATTATAAAGTTTGGAAAATTCCATATGATATGTTTATTCAAATTATATGTATGAATCACATTCAGCTTGCTATAGAAGCAAATACATAATCATGATTGTTGCCTCACTATTCACAATAATTAGGTAATAAAATCACCAAAACTGTTCAACAATGGATGAATAGATAAACTATAGATACATGTTTTGTTATAGAGTCATAAAGTAGGAAATACTGATTTTCAAGAGAAAATGGATGGAACTGGAGATTATCATCTTAAGTGAAATGAATGATTCTCACAATTCATGCATCACATTTTCTCTCATATTCAGAATCTAGCAGGAAACAGACATTATAGTATGAATAAAACTGTGAAATTTTGAAGTGGTTGAGGTGAAAAGAAAAGATAATGAAATGATGATCAGGATCAAAGTCAATTATTTGTATATAGTGAACTGTCATAATGAAAGCTTTTTTGAAAAAGCATATCTTTGTTATACAACACTATTTAGCAATTAAAATAAGTTGGCTATTGGTGCACTCAATATCAACTGACCTCATCAGAAGCAGGTGCAAAAGGATACATATAATATTAATCATCCTCATAATTTCTAGAAAATATAAATGTATACTTTTAAAGCCAGGTCTACTGTTGGAAAGGCCTAATATTGGAGAAGTAAATTGAGAGCAAAATAACACAAAGGAAATTTGGATGTTATAGGAATGTCATGTGAAATTTGATAAACTTATAAAACTTCACAAAGCATACACTCACAACAGTTTAGTACCATTATATGTAAATAGATAATGCAAAAAGGAGAATTTTAGATGAGTCAGAATGGAAAGAATGTTACAGTAGGTAGTATGGGACATTTTGAACACTTATCGTATTCTGGGTATTTTGTTAAGGAGTGCATTACACAATTCTATATTTCCCATAACATCCTAAATATATGAGATATAATACTGCATACCAACTTCCAGATAAATTAATTAGTGATATGAAGGTTAATGGAAATGAAGGAACTAATTAAAGTCACAATGTATTTTGATTATCATTAGAGCTAGCATTTGATTCCAGAATTGTCTGAAAATCAAGCTTCATCCCTTTTATTCTTTTGCTTTTACATGACTAAGTATATAGTAAAATGCTATCAAAATATATTGTTTTAAAGTGAAAAAGATAACTCAAAGAGAAATCTATTAAAAGGGAGTGGGAAATTTTGCAATGATGTAAAAAAACGTAGATATTAAAAATCACGTGTCAACATTTCTTTATGACCTACATCTGATTTTAATAGCAAAATCTTACTACTAAATTCCTCTAGCATCCATGAAATTTTTCATTGGAGAGACTCTTCACAAAACCATAGGCTTGTATTTATGTGCATGTACATCTTATACAGTTTAGTGCTGTATAAAAAGAGAGGAGGTGTGGGTTGTATTCCCAGCACCCAACTCCCAGCCCCCAGCTGCCAGCCAGCTCAGCTGCTGGTTGCTTCCTTATGCCCAAAATAACCACATGACAATTATATTCATTTAAATACTGCCTGTCCCATTATCTCTAGCCTTTTCTTGGCTAGCTCTCACATCTAAACTAACCCATTATAAAAGTCTGTATGTCACCACGAGGTGATGACTTACCGGAAAAGTCTAACCTGCATTCATCTGAGGCAGGAGCCTCATGGCAACTGACCCACTTCCTTTTTCTCCACCGCCTTCTGTTCTGTCTACACCTCCCACCTAAGGGCTGTGTCCTATCTTACAGGCCAGGCATCCTTTTTATTTAACCAATCAAAGCACAGAAATACAGAAGAACCCTCATACTCCATTATTTTGTTAGCAATATATTGTTAGTAAATATTGAAGAACATTAGCACAACAATGAAGATAAGAATCACAAAAAACCTTTTACCAGTAAATGAAAACATTTCCTGAAATAAATTGTGAATAAACACTGACAAACAATTCAATTCCATTTTAATAAGTATTCAGATAGAAAAAATCTAGGAAATTAAAAAGAAATAAAATCTCTTATTTAAATATCTATTAGCAGAAAAACTGAGGTCTTTAGAAGATCTGAACTTGCATCAAAGATCTATTCTTGGTGGCATATTCATTTGAGTATTAGGGAAAATGATTAACATTTTTATTAAATAATTTGCATTCATTTGATCAAACTCCAAAAGAATAGAAATTAAAATGTGATAATCTTGGAGTCTCAATCCATGATGTCAGAGAATTTGACAGGTGTATGTTTGCCATTCAAAATTCTTCCTCTTTCCAATTTCACATACAGTAAAAGAAGAAAGAATTTTTCAGGCCAATTGGATACAAATAGAAAGAATTACACAGAATAAAAAATACATAGATAACAAAGACTTTATAGGTAGATAAACATACCAACCCAAGAAACAAGATAATCATATCAGAACATATACACAAATAATTCTTAAGATCTACAAGAGTAGGTTTGTCAGTAACTTCTCACATAAAGCATATGTTGCCAAATCAAGCAAGGAGTGATGGATGCATTTCCTCTGTAAAATATGAACACTGGAAAAGGGAAGGTTTTTAATAAATATTACAATAAATATATTACTACATTTCATCTGTGAATCATAACCTAGTTTCTAGTAGTATGGCTAGGGTTAGTATATTGATAAAATATAAATTTTCAATTCATGATTTTGTGCATAATATTATGCAGTCAAGAACAATTTATTCACCTTAAAATAGAATGCAGCGTAAAGACTCTCATGAAAGACATCATATATTGTGCTTAGAAAAATATGCTTTAGTGCCAGAAAAAAATATAGTGACTGGAATGATAGTTCTAAAACTCATTTTGGACTTCATAATGGGTCTAGTTGAGGCATTATTTACATATAATCAAGCATATTTAATAAACTTACAGCCTAATAAATTCTATACCTAACTAGATCTACCCAAAATTACATCTCTAAAACCAATTTCAAATACTATTCAAAAGATAAAAAAGACAGTTTTTGCTCAAAAGTTTTAATAATGTGGTTTAGTTAAGCTAGGGCTCATACTACAAAGTACTGGGTTTACATCTCAAAAAATGAGCAGGTAGTAATTTTCCATAGAGCAGTCCCATTAATCTTCTTGGCTAATGTGACATTTTACGAACCTTCATAATACAGAGCAAGATGTGTTTTACTTTTAAACTAGTCGTGATGGGATGATAAGATAAAACAATTTTCCAATTTCCTTAAGTGTAAAAGGTAAAAAAAAAATAGAGTAAAGTGCTTCATCAAATCTGAAATACTATACATATGAAACTATCATCAGTTTCTTGTAGACAACATATGATCCCATTGCTTTGACAGGATTAGAACTTACTGTGAATCTCAGGCTGGTCTCAAACTCTTGGAAATCCTCTTGCCTTAACCTTCAAAGATAAGGATTACAGGTGTGTGCCACCATACCTGACTCACTGTTACTTTTAATATTTTAATAGTCAAAGATGAGGTTTAATATGATTCTCCATACCTTACTTTTAAAAACAACCTTGATTATAATCCTTACAGTATGCAGTAGGTTTTAAGTGGTTTACTATGCTTTTTATTTTATATACTGAAGAAGCACATAATTTATCTTAGAAACTAATGAATTATAAATAATATGTGGATACAGCTATAAAATCAATCAATAAACACAAAATTTAAATTAATGTATAGAGAGACATGTTATTTGTCAAAATTAAGAAAGATCTTATTTTCCATATGATCAAAAGTATATTCCCAAGTTCTCCATAAGGTGATGGAGTTCATCTGTCAGCAATCAACTCTTCTAGTACAGAAGTAATGCATTTTAGTGACTCATTAGTGCAGTGTGGCCACAAATGAATTGCTATAGTGTTTCAGTCACAGGATAGAAGCTTGTTTTTATAATACAAGTCTCACATAAGAATGAATTTCTATGTTTGCTTCATCTTCAGGTCACCTTAAATCACAATCTTATAGTAAGATAATGTGTACTGGAGTCAGGAATGATCAGTCAACCACTGATCATTGTAATCACAATGTCTTGTTATTTTTTCATGCACAGTGAATATTTGTTTTGGGTGACATTAAATGGAAGGATAC
Organism: Dicrostonyx torquatus; assembly: GCA_028555095.1. Lineage (NCBI taxonomy): Eukaryota > Metazoa > Chordata > Mammalia > Rodentia > Cricetidae > Dicrostonyx > Dicrostonyx torquatus. The sequence goes on from JAQHUG010000100.1 coordinate 4,566,496, forward strand.
ACCATTCAAACATTCAAGTAAATGACTCTAGTTCATGTGAAAGTACATTAGTGACAATACACACCAGGAGCTATGAGAAATAACTCCTATATTACAAACTCAACTATACATTAGCAGTACATGGAACTGCAGATCATTCTGAGCATCATACAAAGAAATAAACTGGATACTCTGGTGGCAGGAAATGTAAAAGAGACAAAGCATTGTGTTTTAACTTAGGAACAGTTATCATGGAAAGTAATATGATGACAGAGTTTTTTTGCTTAGGGCTTCATCAGCCCTATTCATGTCAGAAAGAAAAGGAAAACTATCCTACTGTCATGAAGAGTAAAAGGACATAGCTTTTTCTAGTTGTAAGTCATTTGAGATGTGTTTTATCCCCAGGCTTCTGAGGTTTTTGCAAGACTGAGCAACTTTTTCCTAAATGGCAGCCTGTTTTTTCATGAGCCACTAGATGTTAAATTGTGGTCAGCTTCTTATAACTACTGAGGTCATACAGGGCTGGGTCAACAAGCAAGGTCATGTTCAGCTCAGTGAGTGGCTAGACAGGAGTGTCATTCATCAGGAGTTCCAGGAGATCAGACACAGACAATATGATCTCTTATATTCCCAATCAGGTGCAGACGAAAATGAGGAAATCACAGACATCCAAAAATATCGGGGGATGTTAGCCGTCTCTCAATTCTAACCTTGCTTTCCAGATACATAGCAGTATTTTCTTAAACTCTTTTCTCATTTTTAAAGTATTCGGATAATTTGAATGCTATGGACATATTCAATAGACAGGGAGAACTATGGATATGTTTTTTAAAGATTTTCACAAACCATAGCCTAAAAAAGTTCTTTATACCTATGATTGCAACTGTCAAAGAGGATATCTTGAGTTTAAAAGACAAAGCCATGTCAAAGCAATATAGAAAAAGACCTGTGTAAAAACCAAAGACCTCTTTTGAACTACTCATCTCCCCCATTCCAAATATTTGTCTAAAATAGTAATCCTACCACATATAGCATATCCCTTCTTTGTAATCCTTTAGTTTACTTAATGGTAGAGTTTTGAAATATTCACCTAGTATATTTTCCTTACTTTTTTTCAGTAAATACTTTCATATTTGGCTAGAACTGTATGTTTCAATACTTTCATCCTCACCATTTTTCCTGGATTTCCAAATAGTATAAGTTTTTACGTTTTTGAAAATTGGGTAGAAAGTGAAGATATCTAGAAATGGAGAAGACTACTGTAACATAGGTGCATATGAGAATACCTCAACAACATTTTTGAACTTCGGAAGTATCTTAATTTTGTACTGATTCAAATAAGTTTTTATTACCTTTTATTCAAGTAACAAAATTTTAAATTCCTATTGTACCTAGAAAATGTATTAAAACTTGAGTGAATATATACATATTATTATTAAAGTACATTAAATATATGTATATATGCATATATGTATATATGGACATAGTCAAATTTGGCAGTTCGTTGTGATTCTAGTCAAAATACCATGCTCATGGATTGGCAGGATCAATATAGTAAAAATGGCAATTCTTCCAAAGGCACTCTATAGATTCAATGCAATCCCCATTAAAATCCCAACAAAATTCTTCATAGACCTTGAGAGAATAATAA
>JAQHUG010000100.1:4577624-4591255 GCA_028555095.1 Dicrostonyx torquatus
ATCTATCTCTTCTGCATGTATTGGCTTTTCGGGAACCTATTCTATATGGATGCACACCTTCTTAGACCGAGATGGAGAGGGGAGGGTCTTGGGCTTTCCACGGGGCAGGGTATCCTGCCCCATCTTAAGAAAGCAGGGGGAGGGTGGTGGGGTGGGGGGGGGCCCGGGGGGGCCTGGGACAAGGGGAGTAAATGTAAATTTTTCTTTTAAATCTAATAAAAAATGAAAAAAAAATTTGATAGACAATTACATTTTTGACTGATGACCAATTAAATCAGTGGGGAAGCAACATTATAACTTCCCATGGTTAATTAACTTGTGGTGAATGAGTGGTAAATGGACTGCTTCATAACATTATCCAATAACAATTTATTTATAATTATATATTTATATATATATTAGTAGAGCTCAAAGCCATGTTATCATATTTGTATAATATTTGCATAAATTTGGAACTACCAAATATATAACCAAAAAATGCTTGTCACTGTTTATCATCAATCTGCTTTGTCACTAGTAAAGATTTTTTTCCAAAGGGTCTATTTCATTTGATATTGTTATAACAACATTACATCTATAGTCTTTGCTAGGTTCCTGAAACCTATTTTTCTAACCCTTTGTCTAAAATTTTGCACTTTTTAATTCGAATCAGAACCCTCCATTTATGTATTTTGCTTCCTATATTATTTTCAAGTTATTGGATACATTGTATTTTCTTATACCATCATCAATATTTCTTAAATACCTTTGAAATTTTCCCAATTTTCATCTTTGATAAATTGTGATCAGTATTTACTTTTGATTCAGTAAGTCTATATTATATTGTTTTGTCTTCTATTGAGTTTTTCCATTTTGTTTTATTTCTCATGTATTATGTTATATATACATATTTATTTGAAATTATACTTCTAATTATCTTTTGCTTTTTCTGATCATTACTAAATTTTATAGGAATATTTTCACTTCCACCACTACCCCAAGTTCTTAGATCTATTTTCTTTGTTGTAATTATTGATTGGCAGTGAATGCCTATTATTATTGGACATTGGTTGTAATTTTTGTTTTTATGTTTTGAGCTCATAGTTTTTAAAAAAAAATTCATAGAAACTAAATAAGAATTATGTGCTACTTTTACCAACCACAACAACAAGATGTCTGGCCATGGATTTTCTCCTAAGTATCAATTATCTTCTTTGAAATTCACATGATAGTGATGATAAAAATGCTAGTGATTCCCTTATAGCATGAAAACAATAAGAAGAGTCTTAAATATTGCATAGTTCATGTTTTTAAGTTTCATAGAGTAGAGGTGATTTTCCTATAAATAATCATAGATAAAATATTTTTACTTTCCCTGGGCCAGTCGGAAGAATCTTCCAGCTCTCTCTTTCAATTTGAGTATATCTTCCAACATTCATCCATGGTTTAATAGAGGCTCCTCAAGTACAACCACTTAACTTTAAATGATGAATGAATTAAAGTCATACTTTAATTTCCTGACTGTGTATGGGATAAAAGTAAGACTTAAATTTGTACTGCTGACTGTGGTTACCATGATAACAAATTTTTGAGATTGCTATCAGTATCTCTCTACTTCTCAAATCTAGTGACTTCCTTGTTCTCCCTTTAACCTATATATTTTAGTACACAGTTCAGGAACTTTTTTAAAATTTTCTAAGCATCTTATATGTTTTTAATGGAGAAAGTTATAATTAGCAGTTTTCTATACTTGAATGATACCATGATATATATATATCTTTAGTTAACCCAGATCCATAAAGACAAACTGAGACTGTTTTCTCTTATATGTGAATGTTAGTTTTAAATCCTCAAATATGTGTGTTTCATTTGAAATATCCATAGGAACCAAGAATTAGTAAACAGCAACAGCGGAAAGGTTTTAAGGGAAGGGAGATGGGAACTGGTGGTATAAGGGCTTAGAGGGAATTAATAGGGCAAGTATAACAACAAAGTGGTGAGGATGGGGTTACAGTGTAGAGGAGGGAGTTTAAGGAGGAATAAAAAGAACTAAATTTACTTCAAAGTCATATAGAAACCTACTTATTACTGTAAAAACATATATAAACAGGATAATAAGACCTCTTCTAGCTACATCGAGCTAACAAATAAAAGTTCAATGTCAAGAACGGATTACCTCTTTTGGGATCATGATTTGGTAGGTACCAGATATCTGTACACATTGTAAGCTATTGTCAATGCTTTTGGTTCAAAATTAGACTGTAACATTCTACTATTGAAGTCAGCATGGCCATGAGTTATAGAAAATGCAGATACTAAGCTTGGATTAACATGGAAACTTTATCACTATTGCTTAGTTTTCATAGTGCTGGAAGGTGTTATTCCACACTGCTGGAGGAAAAAAGCAATTATCAGCCTTACCCAGCTGTGAACTCTAAGAACTAAAACAGCCATTGCTGTGACAAGATGTACCCTTGGTACAATAGTGGCATGAACATCATGACAATAACTGTATACTTTCTGACTGTATTCAAGTCCCGCTCCAGAAGATAAAACCCATAATTGACATTGTGATAGATGCCAGCATCCTGTGGCTAGACAGGTCATTAGCCCAAGGGGAGAACCTACTACATTATTTTGCTAAATTGGTGTAAATTTAAAGTGACTTCTAATTACTTATCATTATACCCATACATTAATATATTTCTTAACCATCCTCAGAGAAGCTTCTGTTCATAGTAAATGGTGATTAACAGAGACCCACAACTGATCAAGTTGTAGAGCATTAGAGCCTGCAGAATAATTAGCTCTAAATGGGACATTCATATCACACTCTTCACAGTGTCCAGGGGTTATTACAAAGGAACAGAAAATACGTAAGAGCCAATGCAGTGAAAAAATACAATGAAACATTGTCTCTGGAAATAAGGCAACTGAAAATATGAATTCATAACAAATATGACAATGTGCACAATATCTGTGCAGGCTCAAGCCAGACAAAAATCACAACATGAAAATGAATAGTGCATATGAAATATCATGCCTACTCAATGATTTTTTTGGCAGTTGATAGCTTGAGAGAGGGGGGCAATTAAGAAAGGGGAGGACAATTAAAATACATTGTATATTATAAGGTGAATTTATATGGAGAATGCATTTAATATATATGTATGGCACAGATTAGTAGATCAGAAGAGCTACCCTTTATAAACAGACTTTCCAATAATACCACATGAAATTCTCTGAATGAAATTCAAATAGTTCCTCTGATATCTAAGAATTTGTACTGCCAACTCTATAATCTACTGCTTTTTATTAAGAATATCTACTCATCATGTCTAGCAATATGTGATCTAAACTAGGAACAACAACAGAGAAAAAATAATTTTTAAATGCCACCAAGTCAATGCCAATTTCTCAGAGTCCATGACTTGTGAACCTCAAAACAGTGGGAAAATATTCCTATAGAGATTAGTTTGTGAAGTAGTCACACTTTACCAAGAAATAATGCTCATCTTTATGTATACCTTAATAGCCCAGGCAGTGTCATTTGAGACATTTATAATCTTGGACAAATGTTATTCACTGGATGTTGTGATGACCCAGGTACTTTTACTTTAAGCTTGTATTCACTTTTATGAATGTTAAACATTATTTTCCTTTTTTGTTTTGGTTTCTATGTTTCTAAAGCCCAAGGACTACACTGAACATAGTCAAAGCCTAATGACAAAGCTTTCCATATGCTCCAAAACACAAGCATTTTCATCCTTAAGTCAGAGAGGTTTCTTCTGTTTTCGTTCTTTTTTGGCCAAGGATGAACGTGGTTTTTTGAATTACTTCTTTTAAAGAAGGGTTCATTCTCATTGCAAGGTTTTCTTCTACTGGAATAACACCCTCTACAATTTTCTGAAGAGGAGGCAATGTTTAGAACCTTGCCTCCCAGGAGAAAGAACTTAATGATCAATAATTGTCTTAAACTTAATGTCTTTTATCTTCTTTTGAATTTCATAAAACCTAAGAGAATTTGTTGCTATTTTCCTTTGCAAAGGTGAAATGTGACTTAGATCTATTTCCTTCAGGAAAAATACTTTAAACTGCTTTGTTAAGTTCATCTGATTTTACTAATATACATAGAATACTAATGCATTACGCTGTATTTGGGTGATTTCACCTTTTTCTCATGCATATATTTGTTTTGCTAATGTATTGTTCAAACTTCATCGTTAGTGGTCTCACATAGTAGTAAGACATAAAAAAGTCAGTAAAAATTGAGCATGTCAAAAGTATCTAGCCTTCAGACAAATTATGTCTACCTTCACCTTCTAGAGTTGGATAATAGTACCCAGGAGATATTTTCAAGTCAATTCTAACCCAGTCTGAACTTGATCTATCACTGCACTGTTTCACTATCCTTTAAGAATGTCTTATTTTTCAACCCTTCATTCTGTTCCTAATTCATTAAAACTGATAGATTTTTTTCCCAAAAATATGCATATCACAAAATTCTCACCTTAAATAAGTGCACTGCCTTGAGATTCACCTTATAATTGTTTAACATTGTTTTAAGCCAAACTTGCATTTACTGCTATCAGATACTTTCATATTGTCTGCAATCACTTGGTGGAACATTATGTTGTTGAAGGTCCTGTCCCTTCCACATTTTTTTTCTTTACCTATCCTTGGATTTTTTTTAAATTTAAAATCTTCCAGTGATGTCTTGAATTTGTCGACTGACTGGGGAATAACACATAACTTTTTCTCTAAGAACAGTTATCTATTTTCTGTGTTAGATTTCACTGGATTGTAGTCAGTTACTTCTTCTAATATGGTTAAAAGCTGTATACGTTTTTTTAAAGTCCTGTTCAGAGAGATTAGATACAGAACAAACTTCATTTCCCTTTCATAAAATTCTACTCCATACTTTGAGATCTCATTTTTATTTTACAAAAGTAAGGTCTGAAATGCCCAAGATCTTTCTCTACCTTCTAAGAAAATTTATGAATTAATTTAATTCTTTCATAATTTTTATTCTGACACTATTATATTAAAAACTATGACAAAGGAAACTTTGAATGCTATTTCACACAGAAAAATCTTAAATCAATAACAAAACAATATGAAAAATGCAACAAAATGATAATTTTTATAACTATATTGATTTGGTTCTCACATTGCAAAAATGCAGTGATAATAGAAAATGTATTAATCAAAATAACAGTACTCATTAATATGTTTCATTACAAAATAAAATTTAGGCGAAAATAGTGTACTATCTTCAAATTTGGAGAAAAGTTGATAAAATTCAGCAGTCATTCATAAAATATCAGAGTAAAAATATTCAAGATTATCATTACTGGAATAAAACTATTGTTGAAAGCTTACTACTTTACAATCAAAATAAAAGCAAGTATCTTCAGTGTAAGTCAGAGCTTTTGCATTAATCTATATCCAGAACCAACATGGTTGCTCACAACTGCCTGAAACTACAGTTCCACAGGGTCTGATGCTGTTTGATTTACAATCTCTAATACTGAACTTACATAGTACACATCCATACACTCAGTCACACATATACATAAAAATAATGTATTAGAATCATAAAAATCTTATCAATATGGGAAAATTAACTAATTAAATTGTTTCATTTACATTTATATCATCTAAATATTATCTATAATATATTATGTATTATGAAATAACAATCTATAGTATTTATAATATGTTAATATTATATTATTTCTTAAAACTATGTAGATTAAAAGTTGTCACAAAAAATTAATTGAAATAGAACAAAAACACTGGAATTAATCAGACAGAAGTAGTTTTAATATAAGTTTGTTCTTTAGTGTCTATAATAAGGGCCATTTCTGAGTTACAATAAGAAATATATTACACTCGTTGAACCAATATCAAAATTAAGGAAGGTATTAAATAACTTCTGGGACAAATACTAGTTTACATTCCTGGACTTTTCTGCTCTTCTTTTAAAAACAACAACTTTAAATGAATTGGGTTGTTTTTGACAATTATTAATCAAACATGAAATTCTTTTTTGAAAACCACTGAGTTTAAGTGGGATCATCTGTGTGACCACAAGATTAGAACTATCCATTGGAGGCTGGTAAGCACACAAGTGACTACCCAAACCTCAGAATCCATAACAACCTAACACTTCAGCAGGAAAGATGGCACTCCTGGACACCTCTCCAACCCACTACTAACAGTAGGTGGGCCTAGTCTTGGGTAGGCCTATTGCGGAAAGCCATAGGTGCTCTGAAGCCACAACATCATGATTCTTTGGCTGTTCAGTGCCGAAAGTCAGCATTTAATTGTCCTTACCCCTATCTTCAAGCTCTCATATTCTTTCTTCCCTGTCTTCCACAATGATACAAGACTCTTGGAAGTTATAGTATAAAATGTCATATTTAGAACCAAGCACTCAGCTGGGCGGTGGTGGTGCATGCCTTTAATCCGAGCACTCGGGAGGAAGAGGTAGAATGGATCTCTTTGATTTCAAGGCTAGCCTGGTCTATAACAGCTAGTTCCAGGACAGACTCCAAAGCTACAGAGAAACCCTGTCTTGAAAAATCAAAAACATAAAATAAAATAAAAATAGAACCAAGCCCTCAAGCATTACTTGTATTCAGCACTCTGAGAAGCCAAGCATGTCTCATAATGGTCATTCACGGGCATCTGTGAATAAGGTTAGGTGTAGCTTTTGCCCATGGATATAAATATAAATATTTAGAAGGTAGATCAGCACAATAATAACTTAGTGAAAGAACTGTAGCATGTTCACCAAATACCTTCTCAGCCACAGGTTTCTTTCCCCAGGTTCAAAGTACCAGATATGACTTTTGTCTTGTTGGGGAGGCCTAAATTCCTATGAGATAATAGTTTATTACTGCACTGAAGTCATATCACTATTGCACAGGTTAGCATTCCTTGCTTGACAAGTTGGTGTTGTAAATTGGAGCACACTCCATAGGGGTGAAACTGCCAATTCCTTTTCACTCCAACAAGCCTATATATTATCTGTCAATCCTTTTAGAGTTGGTCTGTAGGGAGTGAGTTTTCCTATCAATTCTAACTTCATTAATCTTTGTATTACAGCCAAATTATGTACCAAATAGTTGATAAGGATGCAGTTGCACCTTAACAACTAACTGTGGTGGTTAATCAATGAGAATGGCAAGAGATATTACTTTAGAGAACTCTAAGGCCGCCTTGACCTGATGTAATTCAAGATATATTACACACTTGACACCAGATTTCTGTTTAATGACCCTTGGCTTTGAAGGGTATTACCATCTAGTTATGCAAGAAATCTCCCTTCAACACTTTTTTCTTGAATGATTCAAAATTTAGATTATGTGTATGAGTGTGTGTGTCTGTGCATGAATGCACATGAGTGTGCAGGTACTTGAGGAGGGACAGGAGAGAGTGTCAGATTCCCTGAAGCTTGAGTTATAGGCAGTTGTGAGCCACACAACCAGGGTGCTCAGAACCAAACACTAGTTCTCTAAAGGAGCAGCAAGAATTGAATCACTCATTTGTCTCTCTAGCCCCTAATTTATAAAGTAATATTTACATTTAACATTTTCACAAATCCTTAGTTTTGGCTAACCCTCCCTCTCGGGCCCTTCCTCATACCTCAGTTCCCATTTAGGCTTAAACATTCCACACCAGTAATTCACCATCTTTGTTTTTACAGCAGCTCCTTCCCGTTAAGACAACCTCCATCCCATCTTACTAATACTACTTTCTTTCTCCTAAGATATTTACTAACACACAAATCTAAACACTTGAAACTAGGACACATTTGTAAGGGAGAACAAGTGGCATTTCTTTCTAAATCTTGGATACTACACTCCTTTCATCCATGTATTTCCAAACCTCAAGATTTCAATTTTTCTTCACAGCTAAACAAAACTTCATTGCGTATATGTACTATATTTTCATTATACCATTTTACATGGTGCATAGGGGATGATTCTATTCTCTACCTATTGTTAATGGAGAAACAATGATTTCATCATGGCCTCCTCATGCATAGTTTATATTTTTCCTAAATTGAATATTAACTCCACTCCACCATTTCCTCCAACCTTTCTTGTGCCCCTTCCAAGACTCATGATCTCATCTTTAATTATTATTTCAAGTGTATACACACATGTATACATAATATATGCAGATATATGTATATAACTTACTGAGTCCATTAAGATTTGTTAGTATTTCATGTGTCCAGTGCTCACCTCTTGGTATTTGACAATCTATTTGGAAACTCTTCCCTGGATAATATTGTTTTAATACCAACTTTATTGAGATACAATTTACAGACCACAAAGTCATCCCTTTAAAATCTAAGAGCCCCCACTTTTCAGAATACATGCAATGTAGTGTTTCTGTCACCACACACCATAAAATACATCTCACCCTTAATGACAACTTGTACCCCTCAGCAGTAGTTCCCTATGCCTACCCTCAGATCCTGCAAGTACTAACCCACTTTCTGTCTCCATGGATTTGCCTATTCTGCATATTTATTGCAAATGGAATAATATAATATATATTCTTTTTTGTCTGACTTCTTTCATTAAGATCCATCCATGTTGGAGTAGAAATCAGTACTTCTTATTACCATATACTATCCCATGGCGTGAACATACTATACTTCATTTATCCATCCTTAAGTTGAGTATTTGAGCTGTTTCTACCTTTTAGCTATTAAGAATAGTACCGTGAGCATCCACTGTGAATTTTTGTGTAATCATATGTTTTCATTTCTCTGGGGAGCACATGAAGGAGCGGGATTGCTGAGTCAGATGATAACTACTTTCTACATTTTGAGGGAACTGTATTCTGTTTCCAAAGTGACTGTAGTGTTAGCAATGCCTGAGCACCCTAATTCACTGGATACCCCCCATACCTTGCCATTTGCCTTGCTGTGTGTTCATGTGTGGTGGCTGAGAATCAAACCGAGGACCTTGCACATGCGCTGTAAGCTCTGTGCTGCATGAGTCACATGCCCAGCCCTATCTTTAGAGGTAGTCACCCTAGTATTCCAAGTAGCTGGTAACTTACTGCATGCCAAACTTTGATTATTTGCTTTGGTCCTGGTCATCTGGTACATTGATGAGAGAAGAATAGTTGTGTACACTGGTAATTGTGTTCCTCACATGTGAGTCTTAGAGAGAAAATGCTGTTCCTTCCTTGAAAAATATTAATTTTCCATCTCTCAATAGCCATTGATCACTTGTTTCTCTTCACCTACAGCTGGGACCATGTGGAATTTCCTCTGTCCATGTTTGAATGTCAGTTGGTGTTGTCATGCTAGTCTTGTTCAGAAATCCATATTGTTTGGGAGTTAATGCATGCAGATTCCCTGTCATATATAGAAGATAGTATTTTACAGCAGATGTCCTGGTCTTCTAGCTTTTAAAATTCTTTCACCCCTTCTTCCATTATTTTTCCTGAGCCTTAGGTGTAGGGATTTTACTGCAAATGTATCATTTTGGAAGAATGCTAAATACACTTCTCCCTTGGCATATTTTTCAATACAGTGTTCAAAAATCTTAGAATGAAGAATAAGAAAAGAGGAGCAACTATAAGACATATAAATAAGAAAACAACAAGTTAAAGTATCCTTATTTTCAGATGACATGATTCTTTAATTTAAAAGACTGAAAAGATTCTCCTAGAAAACTCAATTTGACACACTTTCAGCAAAATAACAGGACAGGACATCTGTAGCCTTTCTATATACCCAGTAACAAACTCCCTGAGACGTAATTCAGAAAAAAAATTTATTCGGTTCTCCAAAAAATTAAATATATAATAACCACAATCAAATAGTGAAAGTCCTCCTCAACAAAAACTACCATGAGATCCAGATATACTACTCCTAGATACATACTCAAATGATTTGAAGTTGGTATGCCATAAAAATGCTCACAAGTTTATGTTTATTTTTGTAGTACTAACAATTGCTAACAAATAAAACCAGCCCAGATATCTATCAAATATGAAGGGGTAAATAAAATAAGGGACCTATTCAAAATTAATTCTTTTCAGTCATAAAATAAAATGGAATCACACTACTTTCAGTAAAATGAGGGCAACTTGAATTTATTGTGTTAAGTGAAAGAAGCTATGCTTAGAGAGACAAACACCACAGGTATTCACTCCTATGCACTATCTAAGTTTAAATTTGTGTGTTTGAGTGAATCATGGAAGTAGAAGGAGATCATCAGAGAGGATAAAGAGATGTGAATTGAGTGGGGTATAAAGAGAGTAATAGAATATACTTGATATGAACTCAGAAAGGAGGAAGAACAGAAAGGGACTGGCAAGAAAGATTAGTATGAAAGTGATAGATCAGAAAGGCAGTAGGTAAAAGACATGAATAAAAATAAACTTAAATATATATTTATACATATATATATATATGCCATAGTGAAACATCTCTTTATATATTGGCTTTAAAGAATTAACTTAAATGAATAATTATCACAATAGAACCTGCTGAGTCCATTAAGTGTTGGCCATATATATATATTTGTAGGTAGGAACAGTTGTTAACCAATCAAAGAGTTCCATCCCTGAGAAAGACTGATTATCCCTTTAATAGCACTTGCTAATTGTCAATAGCTCCTCATCTAGGCTCAAGGCTAGAGTCATAAAGAAAATAATATTTCTTTGACATAAATTCTCCAGATAAATGAATCATGTCATTTTTGCTGATTGCTTGGACAGCGTAAGTCTCTTTACACTGCATTCACCCATTGTTGTCTTTTGTGTATATATATCCATCCTTTAAAATAAACATTTTGAAGAATATTAATATAAAAGTTACATTTCAAACATTTAAATCATATCTTATGCTATGGTAACAGAATACATATCAAAACTTTGAACATCTCATTGTAGATATGGAAATGTATAACTGACAAAATACAACACCCTTTCATTATTAGAGTAATGCCAAAAGTTCTAAAAACATAAAAAATATACTATCAAAGTATATTAAATTTGTATGAAATTATTGATGAATGAGTAATGAAATAGTCTGCTTATGGCTAACGTTAGGCAGATTATTTTGGAATCAACTAATCTACCGGATGAAAGACGTCTCAAAATCTATGTGGAGCTCAGTTCTATCCTTACAGATCCTTTATTTTCCAGCTTTTTGAATACCAACTGCTTGTTGTCATCAATTAGACAATCTGAGAGAATCAGCATATCAAAAAAGAGTTTGAATGTGTTGGAGCCTTATACCTGCTTATCCTGCAAAAGGAGGCTTCTACCGCTGACATTTCATGAGTCTTTTTCAGTGGAGACTGGAACAAGTCAAGCAATACAGCAGAATGCCATCTCCCTCAGGAATTTGCCGATTTGAGTGGAATAGAAACAGCAGAAGAAAAATCTTCTAAGTCTTTAGAAAATTGAATTCCATTCTAGCAAAAAGCTTAGAATATAGTTCTTTCCATTGCTTTATTTCATAAGATATTTTTGAGAAGATAGACTTGGTTCTTAGAGAATAATGGTTTCAACCCTAAGCATAGTAATGAACCCCTATAAAATGCAAACTTTTATGGAATTATAACTTCATTGGAAAGAAAGAACAGAATTCAAGATATTATATTAGTACTTTTATCATATTAGGGGAAAATAAACAAAATGGAAAATGAATGCAGAGCTTATTTAAGTTTGATAAGGAAATCACAATGTGTCCTGCATAGTGTTTTCAAAGTAATATTAAAAATATTATGTTTTATTTAGGGTAATTCATGACTGTTTCAAAGCCCCCTCCTGGTTTTGTTCGTATCTGAAGGGGAAGAAATCTGAGGCTCTGAAGAGTTATATGACTCTCCTGTTTAAGGGCACTGAACTAGATAACAACCATGGAATAAGCATGGTGTTTATGCATGAAAAACGATTATGTTTTTCCTACTATGTCAATACCCCACTTATTTTTTCTTTTACTAATAATGAGGAAACAAAACAGAACAGAATTTCTTCTTAATCTTATCAGAGGAATATTATATAGGATTCAGGTTCTTACATGAGAGATATAGAGCTATTTTCTGGGGTTGTGTTGTTGTTTTGTTTAAGTTTCTTTGTTTAACCTGTGGAATTTTTTATGACTGGCATCCAAAGCACCAATCATCAGTTACATAGGATATACGTGAGCAGTTTTGGCTCGTAAAAAATCAATAGGTGATTGATTTATTATGTAGCATCTTACATTGGAAATATGGGAGAGGAAATATCTAAACTATAGACACTTTGGAAAACAGCACAATGTTCACAGGGCTGCAATCCATAAGGTAGTTTTACCTATCAGAATCAATTTGATATGGTGGCTGCTACTAGTGATTGATAGCTTCTATAACTCTTCTCCCCAAACACCATTTTGGGAGAGATGTAAAACAGAATTCCTGGCATTGATTTGGCAGGAAAATATGCCTTTCTTTTTCTGAGCATAGTTCATTTGGTACACTGCTGACAACAAAAGCAATTGCAGTGTCATCATGGGAATTAGCATGAATGCTTACCTTTGGAGATGTGAAAGCATGACTTTTTTATCACTATGCAGTATCTATTAGAAAGATAGATTTCTGGTACTCCTGATAGACAACATTATGTAAATATTATTTCCTATAAAGTAGATTGTGTGTGTTACAGTAGTCCTCTTCACTAAAATGAATGAGAGGTCTGACTTTTTCAGGAAATAATATTACTGAATCAATTAATCAAACAGATGTTCCTCCAACTGAAAGAATTTGAAAGCATAATTTAGCTACAGAGACTAAATCCCCACAATTTTCTCTTCTAGATATTTGAAAGGAGATTTTGATTTGAACTTATCACTATGTTATTTTGGATATTTCTTTCCTCCAAAATGAAAATGAAATTAAGAGTCAAAGTTGAAAAATGTTGGATTTTTTCTAGCTTTTTAAAGAAATAGACACTTTGAAGGTTTAGAGACTTCTATTCTTTTACTGAATAACATAATCTGTATTTCTTTTCTATGTTGAAAATAATGTCAGTAAGATCTTGGTGGAAGATAATGCACTGGACTAAGCTATCTTGAATATCTTTTAAGATAGTTATTTTTTATAGTTACCTTTTAAGATGCATGTAAGAATTTTCTGTGGTGGCCCTATGATTCTAACAGTAAGGAGGCTAAGGCAAGAGATTGAGTGATTTCAAGTCTAGCTTGAGTTATAGTGTAAAATCCTGCTACAAAACAACAACCTAAGTCCATTATCTACATGTCTATGATTCTTCTTGAGGTATATAAATGTGCAGTATCTTTAAGTTTGGGGTGAATCTACATACTTTAGTCTAATTCATAAGAAACATTTACCTCTTTAATTGTTAAAAGAGAAATTTACATCTACTCCCCTTGTCCCCAGCCCTCCCGCTCCCACAGTATCCCTCCTTCCTCCCCCTGCTTCCTTAAGAGGGGGCAGGGTATCTGCCCTTTGGGAAGCCCAAGGATTTTTCCCCTCCATCCTGGCCTAATAAGGTGTGCAACCATATAGACTAGGTTCTCAAAAAGACAATACATACAGAAGAGATAGGTCCCTGTGCCATTATCATTGGTTTCTCAGTCAGTCCCCGTTGGCATCCATATTCAGAGA
>JAQHUG010000100.1:4600223-4612209 GCA_028555095.1 Dicrostonyx torquatus
TGGCCAAAAGATACTTAAGGTCATGTTCAACTTCCTTAGCAATCAGGGAAATGCAAATCAAAACAACTTTGAGATACCATCTTACACCTGTCAGAATTGCTAAAATCAAAAACACCAATGATAGCCTATGCTGGAAAGGATGTGGAGTAAGGGGAACACTCCTCCATTGCTGGTGGGAATGCAAACTTGTGCAGCCACTTTGGAATTCAGTGTGGCGGTTTCTCAGGAAACTGGGAATCAACCTACCTCAGGATCCAGCAATACCTCTCTTGTTTATACCTGAAATAATTACATAGAAACTGTATTCATTTAAACTCTGCCTAGTCCATTAGCTCTAGCCTCTTATTGGCTAACTCTCACATCTTGATTAACCCATTTTTAATAGTCTGGGTGTCACCACAAATTGTGACTCACTGGGAAAGATTCAGCATGTGACCTGGCAGCTTCATGGTATGCGGCTGTCTATGACCCTGTCCCCTTTCCAGGATTCTGTTCTCTTTTACCCACCTATCTAAGTGCTGCCCTATCAAAAGGCCAAGGCAGTTTCTTTATTAAACATTGAAAGCAACAGAAATACAGAAGGAACTCCTACACCAAATTCTCAAACAAAGCAATATAAGACAAAGGGTCTACAAAATCACAAGTGAGTTTATGTTTTCCTCGTCATTAAATCTGCTTGGCATAAAGCTTACTTTAATGTATTTAATGAACCCACTAAGACTCCATCAGAATTTTCCTTTACAAATAGATGTCAATTGTAGATGGATGCTTGCCTTGGCATGAAAGTCAGTATCTACTTCCTTCTCAGTACAGAGTCCCCTTCTGACTTGAATCTGTACAGACTGTGTTCATGTTGCTACAGTATTTGTGAGTTCATGTATGCATGAGCCCTCTTGTGTCTGGAAGATACTGTTTCCTTGGAGTCAGCCTTTCACTCTGGCTTTAATAATCTTTTTGTTTCATCTTATGAATATCATTCTGAGCTTTGGGAGAGGTTAGATGAAGATATCCCATTTAGGACTCTGTATTCCCATTTTCTTTCACTTTTTAACATTATTTAGCTGGGGGAGTCTCTGTGTTAGCTTACATCTATTGCAAGAGAAAGCTTCAGTTGATGGCTGATTGAGGAACCTATCTATGAGTATAGATGACTATATATAATAGACTATTATTATGAGTTATTCTATTGGTATGTTTCTCTAGTACAACAAAGTATTTGGTTTCCCTCTAGACCCATGAGTCTACCTAATCTCAGGTTTTTGGTCACCAAAGCCATGTCAGGCATGGGTTCTATATAATGGAATTGGCCTTTAAAACAATTGAATTGTGGTTGGTTATTTCTCAATTTGTACCACTATTATACCAACATATCTTACAGGCAGGTTACCATTGTAGATGACAGAGCCTGATACTTGTTTTTTTCTAATACAACTCAGAACCAACCGACCTGACATATTCCACAGAGGACTGGGCCCTTCTACATCATTTCCTAATCAAGAAAATGTCCTCACTGACTGGCCTATAGGCCAATTTGATGGTGAATTTTTTTCAATTGAGGTACATTTTCCTGGGGTGTCATTGGCTTGTGTCAATTTGACAAAAACTAATCAGCACATAGGAGGAGGATAATTATCAAAGAACCAAGGGTTATTGTATGTAAGATGGCAATTGATTTAAGACACAGTGAAACATTATTTTAGAGGAAATATTAATAAGCTATTGACTCATTACAATATGATACTTTTATTATTCTCATACAAGCAAATATCTATGGCTACAAATTAGAGAATTTGTTACCAGAATGGGCATATTTATGAGTAGTATGTTCATTAATCCATGAACTAGATAAAGAAAGACAATATCCTATTTGATTTTGTGCCATTTCAAAATCCTCTCCATTAATTTCTTGATTGAATCATAGTAGTTTCTCAAAATAGAGCTGTTGCATGGTTGCTTAAAAGAATTAAAACAGAATCAACAATGACAGAGATGGAATAGGGGCAACATCAAGAAAGATTGAAGCCTCAGTTTAGTTTAGTTTAGCCCATCCAAGAACAAAGAAGGAAGCTACTTGGACTTTTTGCTTCTAGAACTGTGACATAGTGCTTTACTATCTCAGTCTCAAAATAATACATTATTTTTCAAAAGTATTTGAAGACATTTTATTAATTTTTTTTATTGTTTGAAAGTTTTATACATGCATATAATGTGTTTTGATCAAATCTAATCCCTTCTCCCTCCCCTCAAATTTCTCCTCTATCTCATTCAGACTATTTTCTCTTAAATTCATGCTAATTTTGTTTCAAACCCACTGAGTTCACTTAATACTGACTTTATATGCATGGGTGTAAAACCATTTATTAGCATATGGGTAGTTCCCCTCTGGTTCTGCACCCTTGAGGAAAACTGACTCTCTCCAACACAAAAGCCATCAGTTGCCAACTCTTTCTCCGCTACTACTGGTAAGTCTTTTTTTGGTTTTTTGAGACAGGGTTTCTCTGTGGCTTTGGAATACTGGTCTTAATGAGCCTTTCTCCTGTTTATGCTGGTATTTTGGGTTTTAATCTTTTGCATATTTTAGACAATACTCACAAATTTATGAGTATAAAGACAAGAGGTACTTTAATTCTATGTCCACTAAGCAGAATAATACTATCTTTACCCTAGGGTTTATAATATGGAAAATGATGACTTCCCCACGCACACCCACCAGTTAACATTACAAGTTATGAGGATCCAGGTGTGGAGTAAGTTTTAAATATAACTGTAACTAGTTGGCTACTCTCAAAATTTTTATACCACTGGTTGCAAAAATGGTCATGTCTTGTCAGGTTAGATGTTATTGTAGTTCGCTGGGCTCAAAATCTGGGTAAGATTGTTGGTTACTTTACTCCTCTGGCAGTGTACCTAGAATCTTTCAGCACTATGAAAGCTATCTAGTAGAGTTGGAATTTCCAACTGAGTACCAGCTTGATTTTTCCATGTTCCATGAATCAAACGTGGTATTTTCAGCAAACAGTCTTTTGTCAAATTTGTGAAAGTAATCAGTACTGTTAAAATTAGCCTGCTACATTTGGGGTGGTCTATGTGACCCAATTAAATAACAACTCAAAAAACAATAGCTTATACCTGACACTGGGCTTTTTATTTGATAATCTATAATATCTACAAGAGACATTGCCCCCCACCAAGGGGTAAGGCCATTTACACTTTTATATATGAATATATATGTGTGTATATAAGTGTATGTGTATGTATATGTATGTGTACATGTATTTATACATATATGCATGTGTATATTTATATACTGTAAGAAGTTTACACAATAGTATGTTTCTATATGACATTTTCAAAAAGATTTAGTTTTATACAACCCTCCCCATACTCCATCCTCTACTATGTCTACCCACACTATTTAAACCTTCCTGTTCTATTATTACCTCTTTCCAAATGTCACAATCAGTTATCCCATGGTATTTATATGATTATCTCTTTTAAACTTAATTATTGATAGCTTATTTTCTCTAATGTATATAAATAGAATCTAGCCTATTCAATGGATATTCTGATTCTCCCATAAAAGTTACCATTTTGATCCAATCATAATGCCCATTGTTTAGAATGTGCTCAGAAATGATAGCTAAAATTTTTAATCTTCTCTCTGTTAGCCTTAAAGATTAACTTCTGTGTCATAAGGGTAAAATATCTGCATTTACAATTGGACTTTTATGAATGAAATTGAAGTTTGGAATTTTTGGCAGAATATAAATCTCATTAACTACTTTCAGTTTTGACATGCTGTACCTATCTGCTATAAACTAATGTCTCAACTAGCCTGACATGCTCTACTCAAATAGCACATTATACCTTTAGTAAATATTTTTATAAATTTAGAAAAGGAAATATAAATCAGTAGATCAGACTCAAACCTCCTGAGAAGCAAAAGAAAAAATGTGAATGTGACTATGTCTTCAAATTTGCAATTAAATATTTTTCCATTTATATTTTGCCCACTTAATCTAGTGTCTGCTATTTTTCTAAGCATATAAAATATATTTAAGACATACATATGTATGTATATTCATATATATGTAAAGAATAGCAGAGAGAGGCCTGCAAGTCTTATAAATATGTAAGAAATCATAATCTGTGAAATTTCCATGAACTATATTTTCATAATTTAGAATTTTACTAAAACAATATATTTGATATGTTTTGATGTTTTCTATTTCTCTTTTTGCCTCCAGCTTTGTTTTATGCCATTGTTTTTCTAATCAGTAATCTAAAACAAACAAAATTTTTCAGAAATAGGAGAAAAAATTAGAAAAGTGAGAAGGATGTTTAATGTCCACAAGGCAAAGTGATTAGAAACATGCTGTGAATAAAACACTCCTGGTTCATAATTACAAATTTGAAAATTTAACATTGGGAAAATTGAGACTTAAGCAAGATGTCTACTTTATATGCTTGTGTTTCTTTTCATTCATAATCAAGGGACAGTAATATATACATGGAAATTAAAAGTATATATGTATATATTGTGGAACATATATTAAAAGTGACCATTACTACAGCTATCATTATTACTATAGAGTGTTCTAAGCAGTAGAAAGTAAGTGGTAGGAAAAATAAATACAGCACAAATAGGAGAGGTTGTGAAATTTGGACCAACATCTTTTCTATTCTTGTATTTAGCGTCTTTATTTCTTTTTCTAATTTAGCATTTTAAAGCTTATGTTTTATGATTATATTGCAATTAGAGGTTTTCAAAAACACTTATTACTGTTTATCTTCTTTTAAACATTTTAGTCTAGCCTATAATCCTGACCAAACATTATTCTTTATTCTATTTATATCTATTTTACATTCTATCCTCAATTATCCTCCCAACCTTCCTCCTGCATCTCCAACTTTCCTCCCCAGCCCACTCCAATCCACTCCTCCCAACTAGTAAGGGTTCTCATGGGAAGTCAACAAAATCTGGCAAATTATGTTGGGACAGGGCTAAGCCTGTCCCCATTGCATTAAGCCCAAGCATGGAATTCCACCATGGGGAATGCGTTCTAATAAGTTAGCTCATGAATCAGGGATAGATTCTGGTCCTACTGCCAGGTACCTCACAGATAGTCCAAGCTTTACTACTGTCTGCCATATATGGATGACCGACTTTGGTCTCATGGAGGCTCCGCAGCCAGATAAAAAGATCCACAACCAAGCACCAGGCAAAGCTCCGGGAATCCAAACATTATTCTTAAGCAACTGAAATGTTACATTATCATTGATAAAATATGAAAAGACAGAGGAAGAAAACTGTTTATTCTGGTAATTCATGTAACATGGTAAGAAAGTGTCTTAGTTAGGGTTACTATTGCTGTGAAGAGACACCATGAGCACAGCAACTCTAACAAAGAAAACATTTAAATGAGGTGGCTTGATTACAGTTTCAGAGGTGTAGTCTATTTTCCTCATGATGTGGAGCATGGTGCAATGTAGACAGATATCATGGTGAAGTAGTTGAGAGTCCTACATCTTGCAAGCAACAGGAAGTCTACTGAGATACTGGGCAGTATCCTGAGCATATGAAACCTCAAAGCCTGCCCCACAGTGACATACTACCTCTAACAAGGTTATACATTGTTAGAGACTTCCTAATAGTGCTACTCCCTGTAGGCAGAGACTGCTCGTTCGTTCCTGGCAGCCAGACCCAAATAATCCCACAGAAACTATATTAATTACAACACTGCTTGGTTTATTAGCTCAGGCTTCTTATTAACTGACTTTTACATCCTAAATTAACCCACTTCTGTCAATCTGTGTATCACCATGAGGCTGTGGTCTAATGGTAAGATTCTGGCGTTCCAGTGTTTTTCTCCTTCGGCAGCTTTATGGTGTCTCCCTGACTCAGCCCACTCTCTCTATATATCTCTGTTCAGATTTCCTGCCTGGCTTTACTCTGCTAAGCCATTTGCCAGAACAGTTTTATTCATCAACCAATAAAAGCAACACATATACAGAAAGACATCCCACATCAACTCCCTATGAGATTATGGGACATTCAAACAACCACTTTCCACTCCCTAGTCCCCATAAGTTTATAAAAATACAAAAATGCAAAATACTTTTAGTCCAACATCCTCTAACAAGGCTACACCCACTCCAGCAATGCCATACCTCCTAATGGTGCCACTCCCTATGAGGCTATGGGGAGCAATTACATTCAAACTATCACAGAAAATAAGGTCTAATTAGGTCAGAAGAGTGTACACTGAGATATATAGAAAGTAAGTAGTAATTAAAAAATGGCTTCCACAAATTAAATTAAATGCAAATAATATACTTATCACTCAAAATGATAATCTAAAACAGACAAATAAAATACAGAGTGGGTATGAACTGCAATGTGAAACCAAGACTATGCCTCAATAATTATCAGAGAATATAAATGAGCATATTTTATAGCTATTCCATAATTATATTCAGAGCTACATTTAAGCTAGTAATTGATGATCTTTAATTTTAACACATGCCCTCGCATGCATCTAGAGATATATTTCAGAAATTTTTGATTTGAGTTAATGTTTGATTTTTAGATTTTCTTTGTTCCTATAGAACAGTGTTAATAAAAGAAATGCAAATCAATAATTCTATTTATGAATGAAATATTCTAATTGTCCTCAGCTTTATCATTTATATAAAATCTAGATAATGTGAAATATTAATGATTTTTATAACTTTTTAAAGATGTATTTATTTATATTTAAATCAATACAAATTGACTACATTCTATTTCACAATTCTAATGTTTACTGAATTTAACATGCAACAAATTTTTAAATTTCCTTAATTTATTCATTAACCCATCAGTCATATAGCCCTTTCATCTGTTTGTTCTCGCATATGTTGCTATAGTCCCTTCACTTTTATAATGAAGTTATCCTAATAACTCAGTCATTATCTCCCTTATGATATCTTCATGAATATTTTTCATTTTTATTTATGCTTCTCTAATACAATCCATCCCAATTGCAGCCTGCCCTCCCTACACTCTTCTTATACCGCCAATCTTCCCTCTCCCTATAATTGACTGTTCCTTCATTTCTCTTCACATTTCTGTATTATTAAAGTGGAATTTTTTACCCCGATAAAAATTTTCATAATGGTGCAAAACTTTTTTATTATATTTTGTTGATTTCCAAAGTAATTGACAGTTGCATAGATATCTAAGGTCTTTGTCACCAGACAAAAATACTGTCTACTCTGGGAAGAGACTAAATAATAAAGCACCAGGAAAAAAGAAAAAATGAATCTGCATTGCATGGGACTCCTGAGTTCTTCTTATCCTTTACTACTGATATTCATTGTTAATTATTATTCTTATTATTGTTTTTGTTTTGTTTCTTTACCTTCCCCATCTCCCTGCTTAATCCCAGAAATATTTTAAACCTCTTTAAAAAATAATAAATTACACAAACTGCAGATGAAAAGCTCTCACACTGGTTTCCCAAGGTGAGTCTTCTTGGTACCAAGCCTGCCTATAATATCTCCACACTGCCAATCCTAGGTCTGGAAATAAGGTTCCTGACTAGCCCATCCTTCAATATGCAGGGCCTCATGTTAGACATAGAAATGTCACCAGTACTACAGAAATTGTCTCCAATGAGAATTACTTTTGTGAGCCACAGAACACAGAATATGAAAGAGTCTGCTGGATGGTGGTGGTGCACGCCTTTAATCCCAGCAATTGGGAGGCAGAGGCAGGCAGATCTCTATGAGTTCAAGGCCAGCTACTTCCTGGGCAGGCACCAAAGCTACAGAAAACTTTTTCTCAAAAAACCAAAAATAAAAAAGAATCATAAACTTTACCAAATAATTCAAGAAATTTAAAAAAGACACAAACAAACAACTCAATCAACTTCAAGAGTAGATTAATAAATGTCTGAGTATAAGAAAATACAAATATATGGCTCAGTAAAATTACAAGGAAAATTAGGATTTGAAAAGTGTACTATTGTATATAAAGAGTAAAATAAAACTAAGCTAATATGAAGACGATCTTTAAAAAATTCTATAACCCAACTAGAAAAATCAGAGTAAATACTTTGAAGTAGAAGATATTGAGTAGAAGAGAAAATGTCAGGTCTTGAAGATAAAGTAACAAAATTAGATGGCTACAACCAAGAATATGAATAAAAAACAAATAAAAAATATTCTGAGATGATACTACAGCATGGAAAGAACAAAAATTCAAATTATGGGCACAGATGAGGGTAAACAATCCTAGGTCAATGTTATAGACCAGATATTATACAGTATCTGGAAAGAAATCTCCCCCAATTAAGTAATGGCATACTCATAGACATACAAGGTGCACATTGTAATGGATTCCTGTCACATTAAGAGTGAGCCACGCCCACTCCTCATCTACAAGCAAGCAAGCCTGCAGTTCCACAGCTTCATTCTAGCTCTCTGTCTCCACGGCTCTAAGGAGAGGCAGACAGCCTTCTCTGTTTCCGCCTTCCCTCTCTCTTTTTCCTTCTTTCCCCCCCCCTCTCTCTTTCTTTTTCCTTCTTCTCTCTCTCTCTCTCTCTCTCTCTCTCTCTCTCTCTCTCTCTCTCTCTCTCTCTCTCTCTCTCTCTCTCTCTCTCTCTCTCTCTCTCCTTCTGCTTCTTTGCCTCCATAATCCATCTAATAAATGCTTAACTTTAATATCTGTCTGGTCTCATGCTGCCCACTGCCACCACCACCGCCATTAACCACCATTGGAAATCTGACCATACGGTCTCGACACTAGGGACCCGTTACCAGGGACCCCATTATTAATTAAAACTACAACATTTGGTGCTGTGACTCAAATAGGCTCTCCTGCCTGTTCCAATCATCTTCCAGCAACCAGGATCCTGAACCAGGTTTTTTATTGGTGAGTCTGCCATATTGCTTTGCTTCCTTAGCTAAGATTGGAGTTTGGATTGACCCGGAGTCAGTCTGTCTGTGTGTTAGCACTGCACATGTGTGGTGCGTTCGATTGGAGACCGGGTCCCCTAGCTGGGATTCTTCTTTCCCTTTTTTCCATGTTTTTTTTTTTCTTCTCGCTGTCAAAAGCGGCTCGAAGTCCGGGACTGGACCCAGTCAGGCTTTACCTCCCCTATGAGGTCTTGGAAGGTCGTTTTCACAGGTTTACACAATTTTAGCTGTTGGGTAGAGAGTTTGTTTTTTTTTTTTTTCCAATTCCAGCCTTGGCTTATGGCACACGGTGTGGCTTTTTTCAGTTCCAGCCTTTTTCCTTGTGCGTGTCAGCTCAGCAACAGGGCGGATCATGCCTCTAGGTTTCTCTTATTATTAAGCTCAACATCCCTGTAGCTAAAAATTTATGGCGTTTTCATACAACATGTGGTTGCTGCCATCTTGGCTTAGGGCCAGGTCAGGTTCTCCCATCTCTATGGAAGCATTCCTTGTCTTGTCCTCCGGTTTACTTATGTTTTTGTCTCTAAATTCCTCTTGCTGACTCTGTTACATATGTGTCCTATGCAGTGGCATGCCTTTGATAGGGCCCACCAAAGCATCCACTTCATACAATCCCTGCTCTGTCTGTGTGTGTGTGTGTGTGTGTGTGTGTGTGTGTGTGTGTGTATGATCATACAGGTAACTTAAATGCACCTATGTTTAATGTTATAATAATTCATTGTATCTCATTTCAGACTACAAAAACAGTAAGCTTCAGGTTTCAAACTGGTATGTACTTTTAAGCTTCTTACAAAATATTAAGCTATTCTCTAGTATTGTCAGTTCTGCCATTAACCTTCTATTACAAGCAGTTTTTCTTCTTTCTGTCATTTTATGAGTATAAATCATACCTATTAAGTTGAGAGCCAATGTGGTCAAGCTCGGACACAATTCTCCAGGCAGATTCTAAACTATAGTTATACCTAATAAATAGCCCTCAACTGCTCAGAGATCCTTGGGAAGGATAAAATTTTACTTGGGTTACTGATTAAAACATGACAGAGAACTTACTTGGTTGGCACCCAGAGCTGATCCTCTTTTGGGTCCTCCATGATCGATGAAGGTCGCATTTGCCTTTTGCTGTTTAGCATAGGGCCTGCCAGATTCTAGAAGATCCTGTGGGCTAAGAAATCTGTAGGAAGACAGGCCTACCTTGTCCGGAGAAGTTAAGCTGTCGATTCCAGTGATTCTGTCCACATCAGGAGATCTTCAGCTTAGGTGAAGGGCAGCTTTGCCCAGGCCCAGTGGTGAAGCGAACTGTGGATGGGCATTGTTGTGCCCATTCGCCTTCTGTCTTCTTTGGAGGAAGCAGAGTGCTGTTGGGAGCCAACCCGTCTCTTTTTGGTATGAAAATCTTTTGTTAATAAATGCCATACTGCCCAGATCTCTGAGCAGTTGAGGGCTGTGAACTACAGTTAGAATCTGCCTGGAGAACTGGGTCCGAGCTTGACCACATTGGCTCTCAACTTAATAGGTATGATTTACACTCACACACATAGTACTAGATCTTTGTGAAGAAAAGATTAATAAACCTTTTGCCAAAATAATAAATAAAAATAAAGAAAACATCTAAATTAACAGACAAAGAGATGAACAGGGAGACATTACAACAGATACCAGAGAAATTCAGAATATTTTATGGGAATAAAATAAATCACTTAAGTTAGAAAATCTAAAGGAAATGGAATATTTTCTAGATTCATCTAAACCACCAAAGTTAAATCAAAGAGGTATCAACATAGATGGAGCAATAAACAACAAGGAGATAAAATCAGTAATAAAAATATTTCCAACTGAAAAACTCCAGGTCCAGATGGATTCACAGAAGCCTTCTACTAGGCTTTCAAAGAATATTTAGAGGAAATACTTCATCATCACAATCATTACTATTATTTTGGTTTTTTTGAGACAGGGTTTCTCTGTAGCTTTGGAGCCTGTCCTGGAACTAGCTCTTGTAGATTAGGCTGGTCTCAAACTCACAGAGATTCACCTGCCTCTGCCTCCTGAGTGCTGGGATTAAAGGCATGCACCACCATCACCCAGAACTTTCTAATTATGTTTTAATGAAAACAGAAAAATCACTTCAAACATCCTTCTACAAAGCGAGTAATTCTCTAACACAAAACCACATAAATCTCTGACACACTTATCTGAACAAAAAGAACTTAACATGAAATAGTAGACATTTTCTGAACTAAATTTCTGTTTGTTCTACTTATTGTTATTGTATTCATAGTATTGTATGTGTTTGTGTGTGTGTGTGTGTGTGTGTGTACATGTGTTCACACTCCATGATATGCATGTGGAAGTCAGAGACTAAGTTTGTGGAGTTTGTTCTATTCTTTGTATACGTTAAAGATATCAAACACTGGTTATCAGGTTTATATGGCTAGTACTTTAATGGCAGAGACATCTCACCAGCTGAAGATAAATTTCTTGAACCATAGGCTTTATAAACCCACAAAGATTTAGATGCATTGATCTATATCTAGGTATTTTACTTACTGTTCTTTTGATGTGAAGAGACACTGTAACTACAACTAGAAATGTTATCATAGAAAGCTTTTAATTGGAGGCTGGCTTACAGTTCAGAGGTTTTGTCATCATGGCAGTAAGCATGGTGGTGGCATGTAGTCAATTATCATGCTGAAGAAGTTGAGAATTTTATATTCGGATCTGCACAAAACAAAAAGAGAGAAACATTGTGCCTGACATGAGCATTTGAAACCCCAATGACCAACTCCAGTAACACATTTCCTCCAACAAGGCCACACCTACAACAAAAAGGACATACCTCCTAATCCCTATCACATGGCACAACTTCCTGATGACCAAGCATTCAAGTATATGAGCCTATAATTTGGATGAAGCTTCACCATTTGTAGTTATAATGTTCTTCCAAGAGCCAAAGACCCAACAAAAACCCAATTATGAGACAAAGGGAAACTCCATTCATGTTGTTTGTCAGAGATGCCTAAGAGATTCT
>JAQHUG010000100.1:4614050-4632559 GCA_028555095.1 Dicrostonyx torquatus
TACCCTGCCCTCTCTTAAGGTAGCAGGGGGAGGGAGAAGGGGTAGTGGGAAGGCGGGAGGGGGGGACTGGGATAAGGGGTGAAAGTGTAAATTTTTTAATGAAAAAAATAAAAGGAAAAAAGAATTAAATAAAAGAAATTGATGATAGTCTATTGCTGAAGAAACTGAAATATTTTTGACATCACACATGGAATGAACATTGATACATATCTTTCTGTGTCTGATTTATTTCACCTAACATGTGTAGCATAATTAATAAAAACCTAGAGACAGATATTGGGGTTCAAAATGCTGGCCACTTGCTTTTTACCTCTACCTCAGTCTGAAATGACTATCCTGCCTCCATGAATCCTCAGAATGAGACTGTGTCTGAGAACTATCCGTGTTTTATATTCCTCTCTAAGACTTGGATTAAAGGCATGCACTACTACTGCCCAGTTTCTATTTCAATCGAGTGTGGCTACTGGGATTAAAAATGTGTGTCACCAGTGCCTGGTCTGTAAGGCTGACCAGTGGGACTGATTTACTTTCTGAGCCTCAGGCAAGCTTTATTTATTAAAATACAAGTGAAACATCACTACAAATGTGTATTTCAGTTCCATCAATTTCGTGAAAATTATAGGATTTAATTTCTATTTATGACTTAATAATATTATAGTGTGCATAAACTACACACTTTATTTTACAAAATGTTAATATTAGGTACATAGTACTTATTCAATAAGTAGAAACTTGGAACAATATATCAAGAAAGTGTTAATTTCTGAACTAGAGTAGTGTTTCATCTCAGTGTTTACTAATTAGTGTTGCACATAATTTATAATTACCTAGATTAATTTTATATTTTAGCTATTATCAAAAGCACAGTAATCAACATACATGTGCATTTGATATTCTTATTTGATTTCCTTGGAATACATACTAACAAATAGGATACAAGGATCATATAGTAGCTCTATTTCTAGTTACTTGAGGAACTTCTTCATTATGGTGTAAATAATTTCTATTTTTATTCCAAGTATATGAGATTTTCGTTTTCTCATTCTCACCACCATAATAATAATAATAATAATAATAATAATATAATAGCAACTCTAACTGGGGTAAAGTGATATCTCATAGTACCTTTGATTTCTAGTTCCTTGATAAGTAACAAAATTAAGCAATTTCTATATATTTGTCTATCATTTATGTTTTTTGAGAAGCATCTATTCACATTACTTGTTTCTTTCTAATTGAATTAATTTTGTCCTTATATATTTTGAGATCTTTATATATTTTCTTTGTTAGAAGAAATGTATCCATTTCCTACCAATTTTTACATTGTTATTTTACTCTGTTGAATTTTTCCTCTGCTGTTTAGAAGCTATTTACAAATAACCTCTCTCCCCAAAATATAGAATATAGGGAGTGAAATGTATAAAATTGTACTTTTTATAAAAAGTATAAGATATGCACAGTACCCTCAATTCTCATTATACCTAAATATATTTCTCTTCCATTATCCTTGGTGTATGTGCCTTTGTTACATTTTGAATAAACACCAAGCACTAGTTGTCATGATATATTTTGAAGTAATATACAGTGTCCAGAACAATATCAGGTACATAGTACCTATTCAATAAGTACATACTTAAGGAGATATTGATAACAAAGTTATCAATGACAGACTTATTATATATCAAGAATGGTAGCTCCCAAATTATAATGCTGTTTATCTTAGTGTTTACTACTTACTGTTGCCTTTAGTTTGTAAACTTTAGTGTTCAAAAAGATTAGTTTTCAAATTTCCATTTTCTTATGTTTAAAACTCTAATTTTACCCGCTAGTAGCCAACACATGTAATGACACCTGAAACATAATTTCAGAGAAAACCTCATCAGAAAATTCAAAACAATTCAAAGAATATTAAAGTTTTCAAAATTGTTTTTCTAAACTAATAAAAATTGTGAAATACATCAAAGTATTTTTAACTTTAAATGATTCATAAAAAATAATAATGCACAAATTCTCTGTTAAAAGGTTACTGTTCTCACGATCTCTCTTCAAACAGTAAACAGCAGCCAATATTCCTTGGGAGCATAATACCTGAATAGTATATAACATTGTGTATTAAGATTAAGAAAGACACCAGTAAACTAAGGTAAAATTTTTTATTATCTTGCTTAATTTATAATATTTCCATCATTTCCTACATTTGTTTAAGATATCTAAAGTTTTCTTGACATTTGACTGATCTTGGAATTTATCTTGACAGAGAAGTATTTTTAAATGATTTAACTCATTCTGTAATTAGAATATATGATCTATCCAAAATGAAAAAGGATTGGCAATAGTTTATGTCTGATCTTAAGAAAGAAAGAGAACTGATGTTTGCACATCATTAAATTGTTAGGATTTAAATGTATTGATAAAAGAATACTGTAACTTCTAAGAAGTTGAAATTAGCTTCATTTATTACGGGTCCCTGAAAAATGCAAGGTCACTAAAATATAAAACTTCCAATTAAACAACTGTTTCATGATATGCTGGCGTTCTTTCAAAATTAGACACTGTCATAAGTTTCCACAATTTTTTGAACCTTAAATTATTTCATAAATTGTATTTCTATTATTCTCATACTTCTTGAGGTTTTAGAAAAGAATGTTAGACACTAATAAGCAAACAATTGTCAAAAGTGTAAAAGTATATTTTTCTATTGTTGAGATGTTGGTTTTAAAAAGATAAAAGTACATCTTGTGTCACTAGAAAATAAGAGTAGCCATTACACTTGCAATTAATATATTCATTAAAATATCTGTTGTCTTAATAAGAAATAGTGTTCTTGTAATTAAGTGAATGTGGAAACTAATGCATAGAGTTGAGAGGTCTTCTTTTTATAATATTTACAAAATTTTACTTTTAAATCCTCATTTATGAGTATATGAACTGGATACCTTGTGTCTCTATAGTCTGCCTGAACTTAGCACTTATGTGACAGGAGCATTTTAGCAGATACCTTGATTCTTGATGCAGTTAATCATGGCTGATGTAATTTTAAACATTGGACCTGAAGAATTATACCAATCAGTGAACCTTTGAGTAATGAACAACAAAGAGAGAAAAATGGAGATTTTGCAGTTTCTTACTAAAGATTCTGAGATTCAATCTTCCTGCTTTTGAAAAATTGTTGTGAAATACAGACTTTTAATAATATCTTGAAAAAGAAAATACTGTGTTTATACTATGTTTAACCTGGCTCAATAGTTAATCTTAGAAAAACATCAAATGTCTGCTTTCTCTTCCCAGTTGTAGAAATATTTTTGGTGGACTTTTTGAAGTTAAATGATTATTTTTTTCAATTTCTACATATATGCTCTTTTGCTCCTGACAGAGAAGAAATTAACAATGAATCATGAAGCATGATTAAAAAAAAAAAACCTCAGAGAGAGAAATTGGGGTTCAACCTGAAGATCTGAAAAGCAAAGCTGCCAGCTAGTGGCTCTTATCTCAAACTCAATCCAAAATGGCAAACTACCTCCTGAACTTGCAGAATGAGACTCAGACTGATAGCTGTCTCCTCCTGTTTTATATTACTCTCTAGGGCTGATATTAAGGGCATGCATCACTGGGATTAAAGGCATGCATCGCCTGGTTTCTATGGCAACTAGTGTGGTTACTGGGGTTAAATATGTGTGTTACCATTGCCTGGTCTATAAGGCTGACCAGTGGGGTTGTTTTACTCTTTGATCTTCAGGCAAGCTTTATTTATTAAAATACAAATGAAATGCCACTACAGAATCAAAATAGAGGGCTATAGTGAATGTTCTTCTGCAGCACGAATTGTAATTGTTCTTAATAATAAAAACCCAGAGTCAGATAGGTTAACACTGAAAGATCTGAGAACCTGGGCTGCCAACCACTAGTGAGTTATCTCTACCAATGCTCAAATCAAAGGAGCGATCCTAACTCTACTGATCTTCAGACTGCTGCTATCTCTTTAGAATCTCAAACTGCATCCATCTCTATGTATCCTCAGATTACATCTGAGGTCCTGTCTCCTCCTGCCTTATATTCCTCTCTCCACCAAGCCCTACCACTCCTGTCTCCACCTCCTTTGTACTGGGATTAAAGTCGTGTGATCCCAAGTGCTAGTACCAGCTTTGTGTGCGCTCTGTTTCTCTTGTAGACAGATTCAGTCTAATGTAGCCCAGGATGGCAGTGAACTCACAGAGATCTGTCTGTCTTTGTCTCCTGAGTGCTAGCATTAAGGTGTGTGCCACCATTGCCTGGCCTCTATGGCTAACCAGTGGCTTAGCTCTGCATTCCGATCTTCAGGAAAGCTTTATTTGTTAGACAAACAAAATATCACTATATCTTCCTAAAACTAAAACAAAAACTAGAAATCAACTTCAAAATACTTTCATCTTTGTCAAGTATCATTTTATTTCAATGTATATATTTAACTAGTTAAAATATTCATCCACTCTCTCAACATAATCATTCTTCCTGCTAACTGGCACACCACAATCCCATTGAGGCAACCCAAAAGACAAGCTTTCCTGTGACTTTCAGCCATTTTTGTGAAAGTCAGCAACATGCAGTGTCAAACTGATAACAGAAGATTAGAACAGCAAAGCCAGAGACAAAATTCCTAGTGGAATGAATTCAAAAGGCAAATGTGTACAGAACAAAGTGGAGACATTTCTGCAAAATCAGTGGCATTAATCGGCACCATTTCAAGCTTAGCCCTTTTATACAGCAATCATCCTGCAAGTTGCCTTTCTGAGCATTCCCTATCATAAAACACTGATTTTCAAAGACTAAAACAACAAAAGGATGAGAACAACTTATGTAAAATAGAAGATCAGTGGCAGAGATGCTACTTTAGTATGGAAACTCACAAAAAAATGTCAGAAACTCAGAAATTAGTAACAAATATTGTTAAGTGATTGGGGCCACCCATCCATGGCTTTGCAATTTCAAGAACTTGCACACTCTTCAATAATTGGGGAAATCTGCTCTGATATTAGGTTGCTAATTGATTTGAAAATTTCCTTTCCTTCAGGCTCAATTCCTCCTATATGATATATAACTTCTGAGATTTTTTATTTTTCATTTTTAATAAAAGCTCTGATAGAAAAACTAAACAAAAAGCAAAGCTTATTGTTTCCATTGATCTGTGCTGCGCAAGCTTAATCTTTTTGCTTTCTTTATTGCTGAATTTTCTTAGGCCTCTCTTTCTTCTTACTTTGATTCCTGTGCAAAGTTTTGCTTGTACCCTCTTTGCCATGCATTTGTACATTTCTTAACGTTTTCCTTTTTAAATGATAAAGCCACTCAAAGTATTCCAATCAAAGGCAGATTCATATTAAAGAGAGTCTATTTAAACATCTATGACTTAGACATTTCCACTAGCTAAGTTCTGAAGTATCCATTTCATATCTCTCTAAATGCATTCAGTAATGTCGATAAGGCTTGTATTTGGAAATGTAAGTTAAATCATTGCTTGAAATTTAGGACAGAATTTGTGCCTGTAGATATACCTGAGAACTGAACTGGCATCCCTACAAAACAATAGAAAACACACCTCGTTGAAAGAAGACAATGACACTAGACAGGTGCACTTTTTTCATGTCTCAACTAATTGCTTCTCAAAACTCCCTAGTTCATTTCCAAGATACAAATGGTTGTAAAAGGATACGATTTGCTTAATGTTTTAATACTAAAACTTATAATCTAATTAGAAATATTATTCTTAACCTATTTCCTGGAAATTTCTACTTTCTTCACATTATACTCTTGCAAAGAAGTGAAACAATAAAGCAATTAAGAAGAGAAGAACTATGAATTCTAATATTATTATATGATTACATATTCTATAATTCTCTATCTAGTAGCTTCC
Source organism: Dicrostonyx torquatus (assembly GCA_028555095.1). Taxonomy (NCBI): domain Eukaryota; kingdom Metazoa; phylum Chordata; class Mammalia; order Rodentia; family Cricetidae; genus Dicrostonyx; species Dicrostonyx torquatus. The sequence continues at coordinate 4,619,935 of JAQHUG010000100.1, forward strand.
CTGTATTTGGCTAAGAACCAAAAAGTAATGTCATTCCACAACTGAAAGGAAATGAAATGCAAGTTTCAACTCTTTCTAATTTAACTTACTCAGTTACTGTTTTCCTTACAGTAGGAATTAGAATATGTTCTCAATTCCTTGCTCTCTCAACACGTATATCAAGCATGAAAAGCAGTTTTCCTGCCCTCCATAATATTAGACTTAAATTTAATTAGATCTGCTACACATTGGGAGAGAGACTATTTGGTTTTGAAATTGGACTTGTCTTTACCAAATATGTCAGCAGCTCATCTTTGTTTCTGAAATTGTATTGCATAGCTCTCTCTTTGTTACCACTGAATTAAAATACTAAATGTAACACGTACTGACTTCTCTTCAGAGACATTGTGTCATTATAAAAGTGTGATCATCCTCTCTTTGAAAGGTGAAAGAAATCCTATGCACCAGTGTGCATGCACGAATAAAAGGCATGTGGGAGTCAAGTGTGCACTGCAGAGGTGGCTTGCCAGCATTCCATTAATTGAAGCATCCTTGTTTTTTTTTCAAATTAGGAATAGTTCCCATCTGCCTTGGCTCTCTCTCATCATAAAATCCAAGTTCTCAGTTAAGGGGGAGCAGAACTCTAGATGAGAGAACTAAAGCAGTTTGAGAATGCTACTTCTGACTCATGGGCGATACAGAGGACAGTTTCCATAGGACTCCTCAGAATGGGTGCTAGTCCCCTAAGCAGCATGCAGTTACAGAGATAAGATAATTTGCTGCACTGATTGCCAACTAAAAATTTTCACATGTGGGTTTATGTGCAAATATTTCCTCCCAGAATTGGTGCAGGTGCACTATGTAGCCTCCTGCTACATCTGACTAAAAATAGCTTGGAGTTCTGTGCTGGTGTTATAATTTAATTCCACTATATAAAAGTCTGTCACCTCCATTCATATAGAGTTCTTCAATTTTATATTCTCCGGGCAATCTTATGAAATTGCACCACTCCTCCCTTCAGACACCCATTTGCTTTTCCTTGATAGGAAGATACGATCTCATTCCTGAATCAGCAGCTTTTTAATTTATTATTTACCCTACTGCACATTCAGGTTTTCCATAATAACAGTTCTTAAATTCTTATGCCCAGAGTGCACTGGTGCCTTCCAATCATTTCTTTTCTAGGCCCATATCAGTTTATGAATTTCCTACAAACAGATAATGATCCACTATCATTTTTTTGCTCATTACAGGTAAGTTTTCAGGACCACTGCTCCTTTAACTTTCTCTTTTCATCATCACACTGCTTGTAATGGCTCTTCCATCCAAATTTTAGATTACTGCATTTCTGCCTATAAATCCTTGCTCTGGAATAATGAGTCATGTCAATTATATAACTGCTTAAAACCAGGTCCTGCTGTTGATAATTCACCTCTATCAAAATATGTCACATATATTTTCTCATATTCCACAACGTTTCATTTCAGTAATTTATTTCATTTCTGCAAAGCCAGAACAATTTTCTCAAAAGGAGATTCTTGACTCAAGTTTGCTTAGACTGTAGTTAATATTTATAAATATGTATAAATTTCTTAATTTTGAACATGAAGCAGTTATTTTCCCAGAAAACTCTAGTCATTTTTATTGAATCATTAATACAACTTTCTCTCATACTTCAATTGCTGACTCATCTTTATAGGTGCTTTCTTATTGTATTTATAAATTCTGTTTTGGATACAAGAGTCAGAAGTATTTCAATGGTTCATACTCAAAGTCTTGTCAAGCAAAATGAAAGTTCCCATGAGCTGAAGGCATAAAGAGTTGTTAGATAGAGGGCTAATAATCTAAGTAATGAACTAGTATTTATGCCTTGATGAGAAAAAGACTATTTTTTCCAAGTTACTGTAGGAATGCAACAAAACCAAAGCCCACTGCCATGCTTTATTTTGCATTTTAGATCATTATTATATTTTAAATATAAATTTTTTTACACTCTATAAAGTTGCCAACATAGTGAGTTTGATGTCCTATATAATTTTATTGTATACAACATAGGTTCCAGTTAGTTACATTTATTTTTAGTGAAATGATTTCTTTTTGCAAGGAATGATCATTCTTATTTTGACAAAGATATTTACTATACTCATTTGATCTCCCCAAAAAATAAAACATAGAGCAAGAAAATCTTCCAAGTGAGAAAATTCAGTTTTACAAGTACAGTTTTAGTAATAATAACATAAAAAGAATCTGTAATGGAGAAATGTCATGACCTTTGGAGAATTTCTTCTAAATCAACATCAGAAGTATTGGCACAGCATTATTTTGTCTAGTTCACAAACTCAATTCATAACTAGGTACTTAGTTGAGCAATGTCAGCTACCGTAGAAATTTTATTTGAGCAAACTAATTACTTACAAAATAACACTCTTTGGCTTATCACTGAAATTTTATCTCTCTTTTATGTTCTTCTATCCTACGCAGGTAGTTGTTATCTAATCTCTAACAACACAAGAGAAAAGAAGCATAATAAAAGCTTCAGTATGGGACATGGAACTTTTTACCATATTCAATTGAGGGGATTGGTCTGCATTATCCTGCACTTGACCATGTTTTACTCATTCATTTCTATAAGGGCTCGTGTCACAACATATAAAGCGAAGTTCCTTTCTATAGAATCAGTGAAGTAATATAAATCCTTTGTCAGTGCAAACTAATGCTGAAAACCATCATAGTTTTAAATCAGTTATTAAAGGGAAACATTCTTTAATGATTTTTGAACAGTGATTGATATGCAATGAGCACTACCAACAGTTTTCAGATATAATAATATAGTTTTAAATATTATTATTATAATAACATCAATATAGTACAAAAATATAATTTATTATTATTAAACTGGCATAGACCAATATTTAGAAATTGTATTTTATACTTTAAAAGGAATTAATAAATTTCTATTAAATCTGGAACAAATATCCAGGTGGTGGTGGCACATGCCTTTTATCCAACACTCAGGAGGCAGAGGCAGCCTCAAAATATTTATACTTCTACCCACAAATTAGCATAGCTTTCATCCTTCATCAAGGACCTCTCATTGCAACAGGTGGAGATAGAAAAGTGCAACTGATAAAAATGCAAAGAACAAGATATAGTGGGGTGCCCAATCCCAAGTGCTGCATCTAGAACTCCTCTCCCTAAAGCTCAGCAATCATTGCAGAAGGGTGCAGAAAGCTCATAAAAAGCAGAGGAACATGGAATTTATTGTGAGACTGCAACTCCTACAAATTCAGAAGCTACACTCATGAAGTCTCAGCTCCATGACTGACTAAACAACTTAAGCTAGGACTACATCACTAGACATACTGACATGTGGGAGGGAGAAGCTCACAAGGCCCCAATCTTAGACAAAGAACTTGAAGCAAGAAAGGAGTGCTGACAGCAGGAGAAAGTCTTCCCCAGGGAAGAGTACATCAATTGGTTATTTAATATCAAATGATTGTCCCTGAATATATATTTATAAAAGTAACGTTTGACAGACAGAGCAGTTTGCATTTATATATCTGTAATACTACGTATGTAAGAACAATTAAAGAAAAAGAGGCCATGAATTTGAGAATGAACAACAGTAGGTAGATGGAGTTGGAGGTAAAAAGAAGAGGCTATAATTACATTATAATCAAAAATTAAAATACATAATAAAAATAAATTTTATGTGAAATACCTATAGCTGAAATGGTCAAGAACAAATAAGATAAAGTGATGGTAATGAATAATTAATCTACTATGTGGTAAAATGGAGATGACAACCCCACTTGTCTCTCATATACTATGCTAAAATATACCAAGGGCTTGATTGAAATCCCTGTGCCTCAGTACCTATGACCTTGGCTTAACGCTTTATTTGGGAATCATCTTGTATCACATTTTATAATATGAGTCTAACTTTTAAAAATGAAATTGAAGAGGTCTATGTGTACTCTAGTTGGACATGAATGATACAAGGAGGAGAAAGCTATTGTCTGATTTTCAGAGGCTGCAAACTAATATGCAAAGTGGAGTGCATCATGACATGTTATCAAAGGCCATTAGGAATTAAAACAAAGGTCAGTAAGGAAAGAAAAAAATACAATATGCCATTAAAATAGATTCCATGGGGTTGCAGAAAATTGGAGTAAGCCAAGGGCATTATAAAATGTACTGGAATAACAGAAGTTAGGATAGAATGCAATATTTCAGAGAGAATGGGGGTAGAAAGTTTTCATTCACATAGGTTCTTTGACCTTTGACCCATAGCTCTTCAGATAATCATGATCATGATTTTCTTTTATTTTCTTTGTTTGGGGTGGCCGGAGGACAGGAAGGCACCTATATATTGAATGAGGGTTCTTGTGCATGATGGATCAGCTCTGCACCACAGATCTGAACCATTACCGTAAGATAATGCAGCTAAGTATATTAGCATTTTTATTTTTATAAAAATTCCAATTAATAAAAAATAAGCACTCAACTATGAAAAATAAAATTAAGGAGATTTATTTTTCCACTTAGTAGACTGTTGAAAACATTAAAATGATAGCCACAGAATATCATCAGAACAAAATAACAATTTACTTTCAAAAAGAAGTATGAATACTTAGAATCTGCTAAAGGTTCTGCTTCTAATACTTAGAATATAGGTCTTCCATTTTCATCTTTTTTGTTATTAATTTTCTCCTTTCAAATAATTTCTACATAAACATGTTCTCTTCATAAGCTAATCTAGTCTCCATTCTTTGCTCTGTGGCCAGAGTTGACTGGATTCCTGATTATTTAGACTTCTATTCTGAGAGAGTCTCACAATTTTTAAAATCAGTATCCAACAGAGTATGGTTTTAGAAAAAGAAACCCATCAATAAGGTGCCTAGAAATTGTCAGAAGTCATACCCAATTGGGTTTCTGTTTGTTTGAGTCAATCTGCTACTGGAGACATCGATGACACTAAGAAAGAGAGTCACTTGAAAATGACAGTGAATAGTTAATTGAAAGAAAGACAGATTGGTAAACCATCTGTGGCCTGACTAGCATTGGGAAGAAACTAGATCAGCTGGCTCTCTGTCACTGCTCTAATTTATAATTCCCAGAAAATAACCACACTGCCATTTCCAGGCTTGTCTCTTGCCTCTCCTGCATAAAGCATGAATCCTGAATAAACACATGCAAGTCTTATAACTCAAGTATTCTCCAAACTTCAGTTTCTTCATCCATAAATGATGATAGTGTTCATACCTACCTCACAATGTTATGTGAGGATTTGCTGAGACAGAGCAGGGCATACTTCTGAAAGTAATGAATACTGTAATTGACAAAAGGCTTTAGTGTTACATAAATATAGCCCTGCATATTATTTTAACTAATATTAGCAGTGCTAGGGATAGAACCCGGGGCCTCACATATTCAAAGCAATAACCAATCAATCCCTATTCTACTGCTTATTGTCTAGTATCTTATGGAAAATAGTCTGTCAATCCTGCCATACTTACTGTATTGGACATTAAATTATCCTTAAATAATTGTTTTTCTCAATTATACTTAAGGTAGGCATATGTTTAAATCACCTTTGAACTCAAAAACATATGTGTAGATTACTGACATTTACTAATTTTTGTTCCTACTTACTACTTGGGTATGAAGTGAAATGTTAACTCCTTAGATAAAAGTAAAACAAATCATGCTTGTTCTTTTTATGTATAAAAGAAAAGTGGTAGCTTTGAACAATCCATTCAGTCTCATTATTTATATAAACCATCATTTTAGCTAAATATTACTGAACAGGCCATATAAGTTTCCCAAAAGAGAACACAGTGCACAGGGTTCTTTAATCTACAGTATGTTTTCTTCAATCTATTATATTATTTACTATTATATCCATTTTTCTCTCATTACCTTAACAGACATTAAGTCTTCCTTGCCTTACAAATATGGAGAGCCAAAGCCAAACCCAATTGCAGTTACATGTGTAATAGTTGATCATTTAATAAAGGACAACAGAAGTAGTCTGATTCGCTAATAATGGCCATGATCGTGCACACACACACAAAAAAATCAATTACTATTTACTTAGTAATCATTTACTATTCAATTTATAAACACTGGGCTTGTAAAACGTGTTACAGTGAGTTCTTTCAAGTGAAGAATGGATATCCCCATCACTGTGCTTCAAAGACTCCCACTTAAAACTACATCTTCAAAGCCAGCATGGGTTTTGTGTTCCTGAGTTATTTAAGAAAGAAGATTCAATTGTAATATAAAGCATGCCTTAATTGCTACATCTAATTATCAAGAACAGTAAATAACTCTCAAGTTAATTGACTTAAACATAAGAAAATGAATAATTAATGATAACAGACTAAAATTTCAGCAATACAATGTCAAACGGAACAAAGAAAAAGTAGAGAAGAAAAAAACCTTTAACCTTACCTAGCCATTGATTTTACCCAGATCACCTACAAGTCTTCTGGAGAAAATATCTGTCAGTAGAAATTACCTTTTTAACGTGAGATTTCATTGGGAATTAAGCTAATGCTTGTAATATATTCTGAAATAATTGGGTGAAGGGTATTAAATATTAATAAAACATCACTATTTTAGTTAAGTCTTGATCTTATTAAATATCTCTTTCCAGTCACTAATTACTTTTGTCTCCCCATACCTTGTTTTTCCTCTCTCACCATATCATTCCTTTTTAAAGTACCAAAAACCATTTCATTTTGGAATTCAGGGAGTATTTTCTTTTTATGTCTCAAATGACAACTGTTCTTTGAAATGTGTTAACTAATCCAAAGGGTTCAACTATCACACTTGGAACCTTGTTCGTGCAATTTAAAGAACCAGTCTAGGAAGAGGTTTTGAGCAGAAATGTCAAGAGCTGGGAAGTTCTACTATGTTGTCAAAATGTAGACATTTTCCCTATTGTGACATGCTCCTCATTTTTTAATGCAATTAGATTTTTAACAGCTCACTTGCTCTAATGTCAGTGAACTTTTCACTCAAGAGGTTTTGTCTAGCCAATTGAGTTAGCCTTAAAATTCTACCATGTTAGTGATCGATACATAACTCGCTGGATGGAGAAAGGGACTACATTCCCCTTATATTTCTCTTTCCATAGCACAATTTCATTCTATATCATTTGCAACATTAAACAATGGGGACAGAGAGAAGAGGAAGACATTTCCAACATAGGCAACTCCAGCTCTATAAGTAGTAGCAAACCTTTGGAGAAAACATTTGGAAAAAATACTTTACTATCAAGAAATGAATATCTGTATCTTTCCCTTATTTTTCATATATATTTATTTAATTTATATTATTTTTCTTAATATAATGTAAGCACTCTGCAAAGATTTTTCCCAACTGCTGATTTGTGCAATAAGATGTCTTAATTATTATTTATTGATTTGCCTATTTTCTTGTAGTGTCACTAGAAATGCTTGTATTCAAACTGCTTCTTACAAAACTTGAGAATAGAAAGGTTAGAAAGATGAGTCCTTTAGAAAGTTAAAGACATAAAACAAATATATATATGTATATATGTATATATATGCATACACACACAACCACACACACACACAAATATATATATATATATATATATATATATATATTGGCTTGAGAAACATGCTATGGAAAACTGACGTTTTTATAAAAGAAAGTAGAACCAAGATGAGGAAGGTTTAGTAGTACAGAATCAAATGTAGGAAGAAGGAAAGAGGTGTTGAATTGGCAGCACATATGTGAAGAAACTAAAAATCATATCATCCTTTCTAAACAGGAAGAACTACAATGGCTGATAGATGTCCACTCTGTTATCACGGAGGTGTCTTTCTCTTGTAAAATTCCATCTGGCACCTCTTTTTTTATATTTATATTGTTAAAAGAAAAATTTACATTTACTCCCCTTGTTCCTGGCCCTCCCACTCCCCCACTACCCCACTGCCCTCCCCCTGCTTCCTTAAGATGGTGCAGGATACCCTGTCCTATGGGAAGCCCAAGGCCCTCCCCCCTCCATCTCAGTCAATTAGCTTAATTCTTATGCAATCAATAAATTGGCCAAGTCATGAGAAGAAAGTAACTAAGTACATTTATCTAATCTTCAACCCAATCAAAGATCTGAGAAGGGAAATAACATTACCTGAGTGATTAGGAAGTGCAATCAAACAACTTCCAAAATATGTAACAAGTCACAGAGACAGCTGGCTACCTGGGCAATCACCCAAAATCACATTTGCAGTGTTGAAGCAACCAACTTTGGCTAAGGCCTAGAATAACTGACAGATTATTTTTAAAGGCAAGAAAATTTTCAAAACCATCTTACCCTGTCTTGGCAGGATTTGACAGTTCTGCTTATCCATATCCATTTCTGGCACCTCTTATACAAGTAGCCATGGCCAGTTTAACACACAAGCTTGGCAAAGCAGTGGCATACATAAACTGCAGATAACTCAGAAATCATCACCTAAGAAAGGAACCATATCTCCATTATCAGTGAGGGAAAATAATCCCTTAGAGTGGCTTTGAACATCTCACTTGGAACTTTTTCCACCCCTTCTTGGCAAATAGAAAGACTACTATCAGTGCTACAGGCTAGGTCAAGTAAGAAAATCCTGTTTTCTCCTCTTTGCTGCAATACTATAGTTTGGTTATTTAATGAAATCTATTGATTTCACCGACTTCCTAGCTTGAGAGGCAGAACAGTGATAATAACACCTTTGTGATTTTCTACTAGCTCATTATTTACTTCTATGTACATAAATAGTTATTTAAATTTTTATGTTATAATATCCTTGCATTTTCAAACCAAGTTCATCTCATGATTTCATAGGTCAAAAATATATTGTTCAATTTTAGTTGAATTTTGTTTTTAAAAGATCATGGAATTTTCTGAGTCTTCATTTTTATACCAAACGCATTATTTCAGTGATAGGCATCTGGTTATTTCTCGCCATTTTTATGCTTATTGAAATTGTGATCTTTCTTTCTTTTAACGCCCTGCTATTAAATGGTGGTATTAGGAAGATGTATTTTTATCTTTTGCAAGAAAAAACTTCTTGGCAGAATACCTAGGAGTGGAAGTGCTGCATGATGGGGTATGTGTATATTTAACTTTCTCAGATTATGACAAATATTTCCAAAGTGGCTATAGTATTTTTTAACTATTGTTTTTATTTTTTGATTCAAAAATTTACACTTCTTCCCCTCCTTCCATTTACCTCCTGTTCCCCCATTCCCCCTCCCTCCCTCCTTAAGAGAGGGGAGGGTACCCTGCCTTGTGGGAATTCCAAGGCCCTCCCCCCTCCATCCAAGCCTAGGATGGTGTGCATCCAAATAGACTAGGATCCCAAAAAGCCAGTACATGCAGTAGAAACAGGTCCCCGTGCCATTATCAATGGCTTCTCAGTCTGCCCCATTGACGTGGCTATAGTATGTTATGTTCCTCTAAATCCTCTGATAATATCATCGTTCATAATTCTTGATGCTGTTTACTACTGAAATTAGTGTTTTATATGGTGTCTTCTTTGTGTTTCACCTTTTAAAAATCTTTCATTTATCATGAGCGTATGTAGTGTGTGTGTGTGTGTGTGTGTGCTATACATGTGTATGAGCATGTGTGTGTCATGGAACACATATGGAAGTCAGCAGGAAATGTGTTATATGTGCCCTTCTGCTTCCACCATGTGGATTCTCAGAATCTAACTCAAATGTTCAGCTTTAGTAGCCAGAGTGTATATCCTCTGAGCAATTTCACCTGTCTTTGATATTAGTTTTTATGCAACTGTCATATTACCACATTATATATTTTATATTAAACTGTTGTGTAATTTATTAGTACAAACCTCTGTGAACATGTTTGATACTCATTTGCAGATATTTATATTCCATGACCCAGCACATATTTTTGATCAATTTATTGTTTAGACTTCTGCCATTATTTTTGAGAATTTTATACATTCAGGTAATGTGTTTTGAATAAATCAAATCCCTATTTCCTCCACTCAAAATCTTCTTTGATCCCTGCCTCATCTTTTTCTGTCACAATATCATATGCTTTTTTGGTTTAAACCCACTGAGTTCACTTAGTGCTGCCTGAGTGTACCTGGGTTTGTGGGTAGCCTCTAAGGGCCTGTATACTTTTAAATAAAACTAACTCTCCTTCCTCTAGATGTCAAAACTGCCAATAGCTCCTCATCTAGGAGTAGAACTTCTTTTGTGATGGCCCCCACACACAGACACACACATTCTTGGATTCTGACTATCTCGATCTCTTATTGGCATTGCATATGTACTACAGTACACTGTGAGTTCATGTCTGCACTGCCCCTGCCATGTCCAGAAAGTACTGTTTTGCTTTAGATATCCACTACTTTTGATTAGCACAATCATTTCACTTCCTCTACCATGATGCTCCCTGAGCCTTGCAGTAAAAGGTGTGGTGATGTTGTCCCATTTAGAGGGAAGCATTCTGCAGTTTCATCTATCTACACTTGATTTGTTGTGACTCAGTTGTTAAGAATATAGTCAGTATAGTCAATATTTTCCTTTGGGGATACTGTTACATATGCTTTAAAAAGTTGTTCATGTACTCTAAAATGGTTATCACATTAAGTTTTATATAGTTTATGTAAATTGCGCTTAAGTTTGATTTTCACATCAAAGCACTTATTCAATCTTGAATTGAGTTTTGTTCATATCCTGAGATAGTTAACTCATTTTTGTTTTTGCTATATAATGAATCTTTTAGGTTAATTAACAGAATAGTTCATCTTTTAATTAAAGACCTTCTCAATATCACCATTGAATATCAACATTTCTAACATTCATAATATTAAGCTACCTGCCAAAATATAATTTGAAGTCTTCCCTCCTAATATATAAAAGGTGGATTCATTTTCTCTAAATGAGGCACGTGCAATAAAATAGAACATTTCAAAAGTTTATTCAAGTGAAAAAAGGAAAGGTTCTGTAGATACTTTCCACCCCATCGTTTGTCAGCCTGGCTTCTTCTTTGTAAGGTAAAGTCATGGGGAAGAAGTGACTAAGGCAGTGAATTTCCTCCGTGTGTGTGCCGCTAACCATAGTCAGTTTATGAGATATTTGGCAGGAGCTGAAGAGGATAAGATATTTAATTTTGTTGAATGCTGTCAGAGGGCTAGGTCGTGAACTTGCTAAGGAAACTCACTGAGCGTGGATTTTTATGAATTTAAAGAGCTCTGAGGGGCTAAACTTTTTGGACATCCCCCCATGATTCATAATACTGTAATTTCTCACCGATCTGACAAGATACCTGACACACTGAACATACAATATAAAGGAAAAGAAAAAGCACTATTGATGCATTCAGAGAAGTATATTTATTGGAACATAAAATGATAGCAGACGTCACTGGTGACTACATGAATTACATATTTCAGGATGATATTGAATTCATTTTTACATATAAAGGTATTTGTGAAAAGGTTGCTATAATTTTGAGGAGGGAGTTTCAATGAATATAAATAATATTTCAAATGTGTTTAGCAAGAAAATAAAATTAAAACAGAAAACCAAGAAGTATATAAAGTATCTCTTTGCAATACACAGCCATATTTTAATTTTGCAAGGTTAAATATAAATTAATAAGAAAAAAGAATGAAAATTATTATAACTAATGGACAGGCATCATGAGAAGGAAATTAACCATTGAAGAAATATAAATGGCATATAAGATGATTTAATTTTTTAAATACGAAGTACCATATTAATAACAGCTATAATTTGAAGGATTGACAAAAATACAACAAATGTGAAATGTCAATAAGTGGAGAATTTCAAAAGTTATTAAGAAGAGTAAAAATCATAACAGTTTTGGAGAGTATCATTTTGACATTCCTTAAAATCCACACCCATTATAAATCAATAATCTTTTGGGGGGCAATTCTCCACTGCATTAGTCTCCATTGCTGTAGACGAGGAAGCAGAAGCACTGACTGTCCTTTGCTTCCATAGTAGAAGAGTGAGAAATGTTGCTTGTGAATTCCAAGAAGCAGTTTGTCTTACAAACTGAAAGACTGAACTGTCTGATACCTGAAGATTACATCTCTCTCCAGACCAAATGGCAGGCATGACCACTTACTACACAAGGCAATCTTTTTCTTATGACTGGGGATTCTCACCTGAGAGGTAATTTGATCTGTGTGAAGATATCATGTAGCATTCTTAGAATCATATTGTAGAAACCTACTTTAAAGATTTTTGGGGGGATTTTTTTGAGACAGGGCTACTTTGTGCAGCTTTGACTGTCCTGGAATTCACTCTATGAACCATTCTGGATTCGAACTCACAGATATGCAGCTACTTCTGCTTCCCTGACTGCTAAGATTAAAGGTATGCACCACCACTGCATGGCAAAGTAAAGATATTTTTACGTACACAAACACAAAGATTTCTTACAATATGGAACTTTAGAAAGCTTGATTTGCAAATAAGGTGAAGAAATCTCTGATTTTAAATCCGCATTGACAAATATCAATCCTTAGGGATCTCCCAGCTAGGTACCTGGGCAGCAGAGGAGTGGGTGCCTGAACTTGCCCCATAGTTACTTTGTTGAATATCTTAATCGTCACCATAGAAATTT
>JAQHUG010000100.1:4632814-4645526 GCA_028555095.1 Dicrostonyx torquatus
CATGTATTGGCTTTTTGGGAACTTATTCTATATGGATGCACATCTTCCTAGACCGAGATGGAGGGGGGAGGGCCTTGGGCTTCCCATAGAGCAGGGTATCCTGCCCCATCTTAAGGAAGCAGGGGGAGAGTGGTGGGGTAGTTGGGGAGCGGGAGGGCCGGGAACAAGGGGAGTAAATGTAAATTTTTCTTTTAATAATAAAAAAAACTTTCCCTTAATATGACACTATAACAAAATTCTATTTGCACAAATTTATTAATGCCAGTAAGTTTTTATTGCATAAATCTGCCTAAAAGATTATGAAAAGACGTTAGTAACAGTACATACAAACAGTTGAATACTATGAACCTGCATAAAGGAATACATGCACTTAGGAAGTACTAAAATATCTATGACTACTTCATTTTAATCCTAAATACAAGTTATAAAGCATTATAATATAGTAATTCTTAGAACTAAATCTCACTCAGCCAGTACAAACACATTTCTAGATAGTTACATATGCTTATATTAGTGATGGGTAACAAAAATTAGTGCAAGAAGTGGAAGGATAGATTTTAAATGATTTACTTATATTTAATTCCTTGTTTTCCTAAAATGTCCATGTGTTATTTGTGTATTTAAAAAAAATCAATGATTCACGCTTTAAAAAAAAACCTGCAGCTGCCTTTGGAATTCATGTATAAGGAAGTATCTGAATTATCAAACATCTGACCCATTACTGAAGCTCATTTCAAAGAGGAACTGATTGAGCTGAAAGTAAACTATACCCACTGCATAGACGTAATGTCCTTCAAATTCTGGAGAGGAAATATAATTATCCAAATACTTCTAAAATTTCTGAGTATGAGGCCAAACTCTGAGCTAAGCTTGGGACCATCTGGCTTTCTGAAATCAAATTTTCCCTTATGTAGCTTTTAAAATCACTTAACAGTGTAAGAATTAGAAAGTTAGGTTTTGTAGTCTGGTTAAATTCAACATTGTCTCCATAGTAGGACCTACATTCATAGCAGTATTTCCATTGACTTGAAACTGGACACTTCGAACATTGATGCAAAAATACTCAATAAAATACTGGCAAATCGAATCCAAGAACACATCAGAAAAATCATCCACCATGATCAAGTCAGCATCCCAGTGATGCAGGGTTGGTTCGACATACAAAAATCTGTCAATGTAATCTACCATATAAACAAACTGAAAAATAAAAATCACATGATCATCTCATTAGATGGGGGAAAAGCCTTTGACAAAATACAACATCCCTTCATGAGAGGTCTTACAGAGAACAGGGGTATAAGAAACATACCTAAACATAATAAAGGAAATATACAGTCAGCCAACAGCCAACATCTAACTAAATAGAGAGAAACTCCCAGTGTTCTCACTGAAATCAGGCACAAGGCAAGGTTGTCCATTCTCTCCATATTTATTCAATATAATATTGGAGGTTCTAGTTAGAGCAATAAGACAACAAAAGGAAATCAAGGGGAAACAAATAGGAAAAGAAGTTAAACTCTCACTATTGGCTGATGATATGATAGTTTACATAAGCAACCCAAAAATTCTACCAAGAAACCTCTACAACTCAAAAAACACTTTCAGTAAAGTTGCAGGATACAAGATTAACTCATAAACATCAGTAGCCCTCCTTTACACAGGTAATAAATGGTCTGAGAAAAAAAATCAGAGAAACATCACCCTTCAAAATAGACACAGATAGCATAAAATATCTCGGAGTAACTCTAACCACACAAATGGAAGACATGTATGACAAGAACTTTAAATCTTTGAAGAAAGAAATTGAAGAAGTCACCCAAAAATGGAAAGATCTCCCATGCTCTTGGATAGGTGGAATTAACATAGTAAAAATGACAGTCTTACCAAAAGCAATCTACAGGCTCAATGCAATGCCGAGCAATATTCTTCACAGATCTCAAAAGAACAGTATTCAACTTCATAGCAAAATCAATCCTTTACTAAGGAAATTCTGGAGGTATCACAATACCTGACTTCAAACTCTAATGCAGAGCTACAGTACTGAAAAGGCCTGGTATTGCCATAAAAATAGACAGGAGGACCAATGAAACTAAATTGAAGACCTGGATATAATCTACACACCTATGAACACCTGACTTTTGACAAAGAAGCAAAAAATATCAAATGGAAAAAGAAAGCATATTCAGCAAATGGTGCTAGCATAATTGATATCAACATGTAGAAGAGTGAAAATAGATCCATATCTACCACCATGCACAAAACTGAAGTCTAAATGGATCAAAGACCTCAACAAAAAGCCAGCCACACTGAACCTCATAAAAGATAAAATGGAAAGTACACTTGAACTCATTGGTACAGGAGACCACTTCCTCACTATAGCCCCAGTAGCACTAACACTGAGAGAAACAATTGGTAAATGGGACCTCCTGAAACTAAAAGCTTATGTAAAGGACATGGTCAACAAGACCAAACAGCCTACAGAATGGGAAAGATCTTCCCCAACCCCACATAATACAGAGTGCTAATCTCAAGAATACATAAAGAACTCAAGAAGTTGGCCATCAGAAGAACAAAGAATCCAATTTTAAAAATGGGGAATGGGGTACAGACTTAAACAGAGAACTCTCAACAGAGGAATATAAAATGGCTGAAAGGCACTTAAGGAAATGCCCAACATCCTTATTCATCAAAGAAATAAAAAATCAAAACAACTCTGAGATTCCATCTTACACCTGTAAGAATGGCCAAGATCAAAAACCCTGATGAAAACTTACCCTGGAGAGGATGTGGGGTAAAGGGAACACTCTTGCATTGCTGGTGGGAGTGCAAAACTGGTAGAGCCCCTTTGTATACCAGTATTGTGATTTCTCAGAAAATTAGGAAACAACTTTCCTCAAGATCCAACAATACCACTTATGGCTATAGAGCCAAAGGATGCTCAACTGTACCACAAGGACATGTGATCAACTATGTTCATAGCAATAGCACTGTTTGTCATAGCAAGAACCTGGAAGCAACCTAAATGCCCCTTGACTGAAGAATGGATAAGGAAAATGTGGTACATTTACACAATACAGCAGAAAGAAATAATGACATCTTGAAATTTGCAGGCAAATGGATGGATCTAGAAAACATCTTATTGAATAAGATAACTCACTCCCAGAAAGACAAATATCATATGTACTCACCCATAAATGGCTTTTACACATAAAGCAAAAAAAAAAAAAACAGCATACAAATCACAATCCCAGAAAACCTAGACAACACTTAGGACCCTAAGAGAGGCTTAAATGGATCTAACCTACATGGAAAGTAGAAAAAGTCAAGTACATGGGTAGTAGAAAAGGACAAGATCTCCTGAGTAAATTTGGAGCATGGGACCATGGGAGAGGGTAGAACTAGGGGATAGGAAGGGAGGAGAGCATAGAAAAATGTACAGCTCAATAAAATCAATAAAAATAAAAGAATAAGTTTATGTTGATTTTCTGTTGATACTTAAATTTATATTTCAAAATATGAAAAGCTATAGCTTGCAATAATCAACCTGAATACTATGTGGGTATTATTTCTTTTTTTCTAGTCATCATCTTTAAGTTACCGAAAAATAAAATATCAATATGTTTCTTGAAGCTTTTTAAATTATTTCATTTAATTTTTGAGATTGTAATATAATTTTATAATTACTCCCTTTTTAATTAGAGCTCCTCTGCTTGCTGATTTCCCCAAAAAGACAACTCTCTACCATTCCCCCACTCCATACCCACACCATGTAAATGCTCCCTTTTTCTATCTTGTTTTCTGAAGTTATTCCAGGATATGTATTTAGGCATGAAAGTTTGTAGATAGGAGCTGAAGATGACAAAGAACATGTGAAGTTCATCTTTCTTCATCAGGGGTATCTCATTGAATATGATTTTTTTTAAGTTCCATCCACGTACTGTTCACAGATTTTTATACCATCATTCTATCTTATGTTTTGTTTTCAGTTTTCTTGCTATTTTCTGTATTACTATTTATAATAGTATATTGTTTTTTCAAGACAGGATTTCTCCATGTAACCTTGGCTATTATGTAACTCACTGTATAGAACAGGCTAGCCTTGAACATAGAGATCTTCCTGTGTCTGCCTCCTATGTACTGGGATTAAAGAACATTCCTAATAGGATCATGTTTGCCCAGAAATTAGTGCCAACAACTGACAAATAGGACTCATAATTCTAAAATAGTGTTGGTATAGCCAAAGAAACAAATACTCAAGTGAGGAGGAAGTTCACAGAGCAGGGGAGAATCATCTAAATTGTAGATTCATGTGCAAAACATATAACAGAATACAAGAGACAGAACCAACAATCTCAGGCATTGAAGATAGTACAGAAGAAATAGATACATTGGTCAAAGACAATGTGAAATCTAAAAATATTCTTCCCACAAAACAGCCAGGAAAACTTGGAAACTATGAAAAGACCAAATCTAAGAACAACATAAATGGAAGAAGGAGAAATTCTAAACACAAAGGCACAGAAATTTTATTTAACAAAATCATAGAAGAAATTTCCTAACCTAAAGAAGACATGCCTTTAAGGTACAAGAAGCTTACAGAACACCAAATAGATTGCACCAGAAAGGAAAGATCCCTAGCCACATAATAACCAAAAACTAAACACACAGAACAACAAGAGAATATTAAAAGTTGGAAGCGAAAAAGGCAAAATAACATATAAAGACAAACCTATTAGAATTACACATGACTTCTCAATGGAGACTCGAAAAGATAAAAGGTCCTGGACAATGTGCTGTACACTCTAGGCAACTAACTACAGATACAGCTACTATACCCAGCAAAACTTTCAATCCACCATGTATGAAGAAAAGAATATTTCATGATGAAGTCAAACTTAAACAATATCATCCAGCCGTGCAGAAGGTACTAGAAATAACACTCCAACCTAAAGAGGTTCATTACACTCACAAAAACACATCCAACAAATAATCTCACACATGCTTAAGTAAAGAAGAAAAATAGACACACGTACACACAGACACACACACACACACACACGGACACTAACAAAATATAACAGGAATTAAAAATAATTGATCATTGATATCTCTTAATATCAATGTAGTCACTCCCCCAATAAAAAGGCATAGTCTAATTGAATGGATGTGTAAACAAGATCCATTCTTCTGCTGCATACAAGAAACACACTTCAATATCAAAGATAAAAATTTCCTCAGTGTAAAGGTTTGGAAAACGTTTTTCTAAGCAAATAGCTCCAAGAAGCAAGCTGCTATAGCTATTCAAATATCTAACAAAATAGAACAAAATAGACTTCATACCAAATATAATCAAAAAAGATGGTGAAGTGCACTTCATACTCATCAAAGGAAAAGATCCATCAATGTCTCAGTTCTCAACATCTATGCCCAAAATACAAGGGCACACATGTTTGTAAAAGGAACACTACAAAAGTTTAAATCACATATGGACCCTCACACATTTATACTGGGAGACTTCAACACCCCATTCTCGTCAATGGGCAGGCCATTCAGACAAACATTAAACAGAGAAATGGTGGAGATAACTGACACTATGACCTGAATAGACCTAACAGATATCTGTAGAACATTTCATCCAAACAAAAAAGAATACATTTCATTTTTAACATCTCATGGAGCATTTTCCAAAAATAACCACCTCCTACATCACAAAGCAAGTCTCAACAGATACAAAACAATTGTAATAACTCCCTGCACCCCAAAAATAACAGAAACAACAGAATGCCAAGAAACTCATGGAAACTAAACAATTCTCTACTGAATTACCACTGGATCAAGGAAAAAATAAAGAAAGAAATTAAGATATTTCTAGAGTTTAATAAAAATGAATGCACAACATACCCAAACTTATGTGACACAATAAAAGCAGTGCTAAGAGGAAGAAAGTTCAAAGCAGTAAGTGCTTTGATAAGAAATTTGTAGAGCTCTCATACTAGGAAATTAACAGAACACCTGAAAGCTCTAGAGCAAAATGAAGCAAACACACCCAAGAGGAGCATATGGTAGGAAATAATCAACCTGAGGGCTGAAATCAGTAAAATAGGAACATAGTGAACAATGCAAAGAATCAATGAAACAAAGAGTTGGTTATTTGAGAAAGTCAGCAAGATAGATAAACCTTTATCCAAACTAACTAAAAGGCACAGAAAGAATATGCAGTTTAACGAAATCAGGAAAAAAAGAAAGGGATGTAACAACAGACACAGAAGAAATCTAGAGAATAGTTATGTCACACTTCAAATACCTGTACTGCACAAAATTGGAAAATATAAAATATATATACAAATTTCTTGATAGATACCTTTTTCAAAATTAAACCAAGATCAGATAAACCATGTAGATAGATCTATAACACTAAGGAAATAGAAGCAATCATTAAAAGTCTCCCAACTGAAAGAAAAAAAGGCCAGGGCTAGGTGATTTTTGTAGAGAATTCTGCGAGACCTTCAAATAAGAGCTAATACCAACAATCCTCAACTTATTTCACAAAACAGAAACAGAAGGAACATTGTCAAATTATTTTTATGATCCCACAGTCACTCTGATCCCAAATTTCTCAAAGACTCAACAAAGAAACAAAATTACAGGTCAAATTCCCTCACCGATATTAATGCAGAAATATTCAAAAACCAAATCCAGGAACACATAAAAAATCATCCAACGTTATCAAGTAGGCTTCATCCCAGAGATACAGGGATAGTTCAGCATCAGAAAATTTGCCAATGTAATCCACTGTATAAACAAACTGAAAGAAATAAAAGAAAACAGATGATCATTTCATTAGATGCTTAAAAATAATTTGACTATATCCAACACAAATTCAAGATAAAAGTTTTAGGAGGATCAAAGGTATAAGGAACATACCTAAATATAATAAAACAATATACATCAAGCTGATAGTCAATATTAAATTAAATAGAAAGTCAAAGCAATTCCACTAAAATCAGGAACAAGACAAAGCTGTTTACTCTCTCCATATCTATTCAATGAATACTTGACAGTTTAACTAGTGCAAGAAGGCAACTAAAGGTGATCAATGGCATTAAAAATCAGAAGAAAGAAGTCAAAGTATTATTTCCAGATGATATGATATTATACATAGGTAACTGAAAACATCCAATTCAATACAATCCACACTAAAATATCAACACAATTCATTACAGACATTGAAAGAACAATATTCAACTTTGTATGGAAAAAAAACAGGATAGTTAAATCAATCCTGTACAATAAAAGAACTTCCAGAGGTATCATCATCTTTGATTTCAAGCTTTACTACAGAACTATAGAAATAAAAACAGCATGACATTAGCATAAAAAAGACAGGTGGATCAATGGAATTGATTTGAAGTTCCAGATATAAATCCACACAACTATAGATACCTGATTTTCAACAAAAAAGCCAAAATTATATAATAGACAAAAAGAAAGCATCTTCAAATAATGATGCTGGCATAACTGTGTTTTGGCATGTAGAGGAATGCAAATAGATCCATATCTATCACCTTGTATAACACTCAAGTCCAAGTTGATAGAAGACTTCAACATAAATCCTGATATACTGAACCTGATAGAAGAGAAAATGGGTGATAGCCTTTAACAGGACACAAATTGCTGAATAGAATAACACTAGCACAGACACTAAGATTGACAGTAAGTTGGACCTCAGGAAATTGAAAAGCTTCTATAAGGCAAAGGCTACTATCAAAAAGACAAAACAACAGCCTACAGAATAAGAAAAGATGTCAACCAACCCCACATTCAATCAGAGGTCTGATTTTCCAAATATATGAAGAACTCAAGAAACTAGACATCAGAAAAAATAAATTAATTTAAAGATGGGGTACAAGATCTATGCAGAAGATTATCAACAAAAAACCTCAAATGGCCAAGAAACACTTAAATATCCCTAGACACCAGGAAAATGCAAATCAAAATGGCTAAGATCAAAGCCACAATCTACAGCTTATGGTGGAGAGGATGTGGAATAAGGGGAACAACCCTCCATTGCTGGTGGAAGTACAAACTTATACAGCCACTTTGCAAAACAATATGGTGGTTTCTCAGAAAATTGGAAATCGATCTATCCCAAGACCCAGAGATACCACTCTTAGGAGTATACCCAAAGGATGCTCAATCTACCACAAGGACACTTGCTCAACTATGTTCATAGTATCTTTATTTGTAATATCCAGAAGTTAGAAACAACTTAGATGTACTGAAATTGAAGAACAGAAAAAGAAAATATGGTACATTTACACAATGGAGTATTACTAAGCTGTTAAAAAACACTGATATAATTAAATCTGGATGGAATTGGATGTAGTTACTAGAGAAAATCATTTTGAGTGAGGTAACCTATATACAGATAGATAAACATGGTATTTGCTCACTTATAAGTGGATATTAGTTGTAAGTAAAGGATAGTCATGCAACAATCCACAGACCAAGAGAAGCTAAGTAGTGAGAAGGGTTAAAAAGGAGTTCCTAAGGTCCCTAGGAAGGGGAAATAAAAGAGGTACT
Organism: Dicrostonyx torquatus; assembly: GCA_028555095.1. Taxonomy (NCBI): domain Eukaryota; kingdom Metazoa; phylum Chordata; class Mammalia; order Rodentia; family Cricetidae; genus Dicrostonyx; species Dicrostonyx torquatus. Next base: position 4,641,398 of record JAQHUG010000100.1, read on the forward strand.
GTGGGAGGACTGGGGGTATATGGAGATGGGATAAGTCTGGGTGGATGGAAATGGGGAATACTTAAAGTAATGACTGGAAAGTGGGAGCATTTTGAGATCAGATAGAAACCGAGCGCAAAGAAAATTTCCAGGAATCTACATGGATAACCTCAGTTAAGACTTCTACCAACAGCAGATATGTAGGGATTGGATCACCAACCCAACAACATAAACTTCAATCTACAGTCTGTCCTGCTTATGAGATATGCTGGTGGCACAGAGATTGCGGAAGTGACCAAGGAATGAATGGTCCAGCCTGAGATCCATGCCACAAAAGTAAGCCTACATCTGACAGTGCTAAGAATACCAAGACCCAGAGACTGGAAGGCCCAGAGACCTAGGATAGAATCAAACAGGACCGGAAAGAGAAAGAAATGACAACAAAATAATGCCTAACACTACTCTGCTGTGCTTGTAGATTGGGCCTACCCCAATTATTACCAGAGATCCTTCATCCAGTAACTGATGGAAACATATGCAGACACCCACAGCCATACATTAGGCTGAGCTCAGGAAATGCTGCTGAAGAGGTGGCCAAGGGGTTTTATGACCCAGAGGTTTCAAGAACAACACAAGAAAACAAATAGAATCAACTAATATGAGCTCAGAGGAGATCACAGGCCCTGAACTAACAACCAAGTAGCACGAGAGGGACTGACCTAAGACCTCTCCATACATGTAACTAGTTGTGTAGGTTTGTCTACTTGCAGAACTCTTTGGCCGGTTTTGAGGAATGTGTTCCTTATACTGGACTCCCTTGCTCAGCCTCGATACAAAGTGGGGTGCTTAGTCTTACTGCAACTTGATATTCCATGTTTTGTTGACATCCACAGGAGGTCTACCATTTTCATAATAGAAGTGGAGGAGAAGTGAATTGATAGATACAGATTGGAGGTGGGACAAGGGACTGGGATGAGACAGGGGAGGGGAAACTATGGCTGGGATGTAAAATAAATGAATTAAAAAATTAAATAAAATGTCCTCTGGGTTTGGACATAGAGTTCCCAAAAGAAGAAATAAAAAATGGTTAAGACATATCCCCAAAATGTTCAACATACTTAGTAGTTAGAAAATTGAATATCAAAACTACATTGAGATTTTGTCATTTCCTAGAATGGCTAAGAATGGGAAAACAACTGACGAAAAATAATGTTGAAGATGTTCGGGAAGGGGAACACTCATTCACTGAAGGTCAGATTTAAAAATGATTGAGCCCTCTTAGTAATCAGTGTAAAGAATTTTCAAAAAATTAAAAGTAACACTTCCATATGACCCAGATATACTACCACTCCCTGGCACAAGACCAAAGAACTACATATCCTACTCCCAAGATACTTGCTCATTTATATTATTTGCCATTCTAGTCTCAATCAATAGCTAAGAAATGGAAAACACCAACAGACAATTTCTTCAACAAATAAACAGATAATGAAAATGAGCTACGTAAACACAATGGAATCTTGTTGTACTATATAAAGAAATTAATGAAATTTGCAGATAAATGGATAAAACCAAAAATGTAGATTCAGCATATAGATTCCAGAGTAAAAATATAGATTAAAGGCTCAGTAATAGTAAGCATATCTTAGTGGTAAGCAACAGTGGTTGAACTGGATTTAAAGCATAGTCAATTGAAGAAAATTCATGCTTAGTACTCTAATACTATTCCCTACCCATAAACAGTGAGGCCATAGACCCTAAAAAAAAGATCCTACTGGTGCAACTTCACTAAACCAGTAGAATTTTTAAGTGCATTCTAAATACTTACCTTTAGGCCCACAGACAAATGCAGCTAAAATGTCTCATCAAAGAAGTTTCTTGTTGAAGAAGACTGAGACTATTACAGAAAGGCACAATTAGTCAAAATTCAAAGAACAACTAACCATACAGTGTTGAACCACCCCGGTTGGTACATCAATATCACATTCCATACACTTAACACTTAGGAATACCATGAAAGAACAAATAGAAATGCTAAGAGATAGAGGGTAAGGCTATCTGTAGGATGATATAGGATGTTCTCTGTATAACAAGTAATCTGCTTTAATGATGAAACCAAAATAAATATTGGTACCTAAGCAATAACATCAGTTGACATGCTTATGTGGAAAGGGGAAATTGCACAAGACCCATCCTTAGATGAAGAACTATAAGCAGTTAATGGCTCCCAAGAGAGGGAGAATTGGCCTTCTCCAGGGAGGGGACCCTGGTAGGTTATCCAAAGTAAAAATATGAGCAACTATAAACACCTTTACACGAAAAACACTAAAAATATATATTAACTATACATAAACAACACTAAAGGGATTCAGTGGGTTATATGTATAGATGATAGATAGATAGACAGATAGATAAGTAACAATGAAAAATTGAGGCCATATGAGAAGGAAATGATAAACAGTTTTTAGGAAGAAAGGGAAAGAAGAAATGATATAAATCCAATATTCACATATGAAATCCTCAAACAAAACAAATAATAAAAATGTGAAATGAATGAATGTTGTAATAGGGTGCAGGCTGTGTGTCCCGCTGCAGCCCAGCTCCCAGCCCCTAGCCGCTGGTCTGCTCAGCTGCTGGTTTCTTGTACCCACTTTTGGCCCTAGTTAGCTTATACTCAGTATAATTACACACAAACTGTATTCATTCAAATGCTGCCTGGCCCATTATTTTTAACCTCTTATACATATTAGTCTAACCCATATTTAGAAATCTGTGTGTCATGAGGTGGTGACTTATCAGAAGATTCTAACCTGCATCCATTTCGGTCTGGATCATCATGGCATCTGCCCACTTCCTTCTCTCTCACCACCTTCCATTCTGACTACTCCACCCACTTAAGGGCTGTGTCCTCTCCTATAGGCCAGGCAGTCCTTTATTCAACCAATGAGAGTAACCCAAATAAAGAAGAACCTCCTATACCAAAGGAAGTATATGTCTTCTTAAAATCTAACCCAGAATAATCAGCACTGAGTAGCAACCCTAACACATCTGAAATAACAAGAGTAATGCATGTACTCAACCCAGTGGATGAAACAGGATTGATTGTAGGAACAATGTGGCTACACTTTACTTCCATTGTCTTTAAATCTAATTTCAGAAAATTCCTTTTCCCATTTAGATTCTAGACAATTGAATTACTTACTAATATACATGTGGATTACTGGGATGACAGTTTACCAATTAACTTGGAAAGTTTAAGACAACATTGGTTATAATACCCAAGGAAAAATAAATTTTTATCTAGTACCTCAAGATGCAGTAAAAACCAACAGTAATAAGAAAATTTTCCACCTGAACTACCTTAGAATGCTCCAAACACAACACATTGGCTTGACTGACAGATCTCACAATTTTCTGAATATAATTGTTCAGATAATGGAAACTGTACCCAGAGAAATCTTGGTATTTAACCTTTTCTTTTTATTTTGCTCATAAGATATGTACGTTTTTGAAAACATGTATTAAATTTTTGCTATTATAATTTAATTACAGTTTTACCTTTTCATTTCTCCAAGCAGTTTTATAAATACTTCCTCACTCTGCTTTAAATTCATGGCCTTACTCAGCTTTTCTAGTCAACCAGCAAGCAAGTTTTCTGCAGGTAGGTTGCTCCAACACCCCTATCCCATTGAGCAGACCCTTTAAGCTACAAGTACCACTCAGCCCCCAAACCCTTCTATTCCCCAAGACCTCAGAGGAACTCTGAAACACAGGCTGCAACTACACAGAGAAGCCAAGAGGTGAGTGACCACCCACCCAATGGGACACCCTACTCTCTAGGCTCTCCAAACAAGGGCAAAATCCTGGGGCCCTCCCCCACCTACCTCAGCTCCTCTAGTCAGCCAACAGGCAAGCTTTCTGCAGGTAGGCTGCTCCAAACACTTACCCATTCGATTGGACCCTGTAACCTACAAGTCCCACTCTGCCCCCACACCTGCTATCATCTGTGACCTCAGAGGAACTCTGAAACACAGGTTGCAGAGCCACAGAGAGAACCAAGAGGAGAGTAAACACACATCTGGTGGGGAACCGCACTCTCTAGGCCCTCCAAACCAGGGCAAAACCCCAGGTCCTTACCCCACCTGCATCA
>JAQHUG010000100.1:4649760-4668836 GCA_028555095.1 Dicrostonyx torquatus
CTGTGTGTACCTTGGTCTTGGTCTTGGTCTTTTAATAAATCCGTGTATCCTGTCACATCAAACAGTTAAAGACTTGAGGACTGAAATAGAGGCAATAAAGAAAACACAAACTTCGGGAATTCTGGATATGGAAAATCTGGGTAAATAAGTGGGAACTACAGAGGCAAGCATACCAACAGAATACAAGAAATTGAAGAGAGAATCTTAGGTGTTGAAAATACTATAGAAGAAATAAATTCATTGGTCAAAGAAAACATTAAATCCAACAAATTCTTAAAACAAAACATCCAGGAAATCTAAATTCATGGCCTCTTTTTTCACTAATTACTATTCTGTGCATGTATGCATATGAATACACACATATATTCCTAATATAACCTACAGAGTCTATATAAAGTTACTTGCATGTATGCTTTTAGGGATGAATATTTGATACTTGATGATCAGTTGGTGTACTCTTCCCTGGGAAAGACCACCACTCCTGCTCCTAGAATTCTTCAGTTGCCTGTAGTTCTTTTTGTAGCCATGAGGTCTTGTGGGCTTTTCTCTGTTCAGATTTGGTTGTTCATTGGTATATGTGAGGTTTCTCTAAAGTAGCAGAACTTAGAGAGTGAATCCCCTCATTCTCTCTTGTCTTTCTACCTCAATATCTGGACTAGAAATGGATGCACTTTTGGAGTCCTCAATAACATTAGCCACTTACCCCACTTCTTATGTTGCATGACCCTTGTCCCATATTCTCTGCAGTCATGAGAATAACATTGGTTAAAACTTAAGACAAGACTCTACTTTTGTCAAGAGCTATGTTAAGATATCTGTAGACCTGTGTAAGCCAACTCCCTGTTAAGATTCAAAAATACCTTGTTATCACAAATTGTACTACTAGCTGTAAAATATTATCACAAGATGTAAATTACCAGAATATACTATCACCTAAGACTTAACCTCAAATTGTAAAAATTCTTTTCTTGTATAACTCCTGACCTCCCTACTTGGTACATTTGCTTTAAAAAGTACTCCCTTTGTTTGGGGTCACAGTCTCAGAACCCGACATGCCCATGGCCCTAGCTAATTAGAAGTTATTATACCACACAGTTATGGAATAAAGTTGCATCTGCTCATCTAACTTTGGTGGTGTTGCTCTCAATATAGGTGTGATTCCCAGACCCAATACCACTTACTCCATATAAAGCAAAATATGTCTCATAGGTGTGCTCACCATTTCTGTATTATAATTCATTCCATATATAGTCAAGTTGACAACCAAAAATAACCACCTCAATTGGTTACATTCATATACTGTTCACATTTGAATAGCTATTTTGGTGAAACTTTATGTATATAGATTCTGACATTGTTAGGAGATACAGTCTAACAGAAAACTCTCTGATAGTCTGGCTCCTACAGTCTTTCTGTCCCTCTTCCTTAATGTTCCAAGCCTGAGGTGCAGGATTGTTTTGTATATATAGCCACTGGGACTGGGCTCCACAACTTTCCATTTTGATTGACTATGGTTTTCCACAGTATTCTCTGTATGTTTCAAAGAGAGTAGACTTGATGAGGGGTGAACATTACAAGGTATTATTTCCTTTGTTGTGTATATATCTTGTGTCCAATGAGAGCTGAAAGTTGTGGATTACCTTCAAGTTATTTCATCTTTTCATACTCCATTTCTAGCAACCTGCTTGCTCTGGGTCCCTCTTCATTTTCCTATGCCAGAAGAAAATATATGTTTTTTGCATTTGTCTCTATAGCTTCTTTTTGTCTTCAAAATGAAACACATAATTTTTTATGATTTAAAAATATGCTTTTTGCCTACTTTCTTTTAATGATTATCATGGGTTTTAATATTCTTATTCTGTGAAGGAAAAATGCATTCTCTAAACTGTAGGCAGCTAGAAGATTGTCAAGATAAATAAATATCTCTAAACTATATTTTTGTGCCAATTAGTTCTTAAAGTGGAAGTGATTCAGCCTCTAAACAACTATTATGTCCTACAGCTATGCGTTTTTATTTTAAAAGAGCTAAAATTAAAATAAAACACAGATAGCTAAATTACATTTCAATCTCATAATTATTAGAACTTTAATCAAACCACTTGGCTGCTTTCCTCTTTGCCAATATTGTGAAAGTGTTTTTAAAGGGCATTTCAACCTGCTTTCTGATAACATAAAGAGATGAAATAGGTACTTGGCCTCCGGAAGTTCTATGACCACTCATGTGTACTTTTTATCCTATGCAAAAATAGCTCATTTTTCTATGAATGTGTTATTTAAATGCAGGCAGATCTGACATTTAAAAGATTGTCATCAATTCAGAGAGAAATAAAGCACATGTTATCTTCCTTGTTCCTTTAGAAACTAATTTTATTCAAGGTCTCTTTCCCCCCAGAATTTGGCACTGGGATTTTAAATGAATGCTATCAAAGGCACTATTAAATAGGATTGTATCCAGTTGACCAAGGTTCATGCTAGGAACCATTTTAGAGATCTTCTAACATTGAAAATTCAATTCTTCAATTATACTTCCAGATAACATGAAATTACCTTGAATGCATGGTCTAGTGGGCTTACTCCAGATAATGCAATGCTAAACGATCAAATTCATCCTTATGGCAAAGCAGAGCTTCTCAAAAAATTTAATGCATCATAAAAAAAGGAAAAGCTAGATGTAAAACAAAAGACCCACAAACTAGTAAAATATGATCTCTCCAACAGTTTGACATCTAAAGAATTTCATTTACCCCCTTTATGCTGATGGATGTAATTATGTTCTGGTTTTTGAATTTACCTTTTTCAAACTTATGCTTGCATTCACCACTATATTACAAGGCACATTTATTTGGCATGACCATTTTCATTTTAGAGGGTTTTCATGTTTCTGAAGTATTATTCTGCTTATGCCTACAAAATCTTAAGGAATTAGATTAGTTGTTGACAGACTCTGAATGAATTTATATATATATTTTGAAATTTTCATAGAAGAGGTTCATTTCAGCCATTCTGAATCATCACTTTTATAATAACAGAAAGTAATTTGGATATGTTGTATATGTCTAAGTCCAGTAACTCTGAAGACTGAAGCACAAAGATTGCAAGTTCAAGTCGAGCCTTAACTACAGTGTGAGACATTGCTGAGCAGTAAATGAAACAACAAAATGTATCATAGATATATTTGAAATAATTCAGAAAATTCAGAAAAAAAAGAAATAAAATGAGAATTACTTAAAATTCTACTTAGAAAATTAACATTTTTTCTTTAGTATTTTCTATATATTTATGTATTCATAAACATAATTCTGAAATCAAGTCAGATTCTGGTTTTGGTTTATGTTCTAAAATTGAGCAATACATGTTTTCCATGTTAATGTTTAAAGCACACTTTTTAAAGTTAAATACTTAGAATCATTGAGATTACATATTTATAAGTAAATATGCGAATTAAAGAATAAAATTACACAGATACATATAGTATAGTATTATGGTTTCATTAAAGCATACATTACATAATAATCAAATAAGAATCATTATCCTACTTAAAATCTCATAAACTATTCTAAGCTGCTTATGCTCTTGTGATAAATATCATATCCAAAAGCAACATTGGGAGAAAATATTTTATTTCATTTACAGTTTAGAGTCCATAATCGAGTCATGGCAAGGCAGGAAATCAAGGCAGGCATGTGGAGGCAGGAACTGAAGCAGAGACTATGGAGAAATAGTGCTGACTGGTTGGTTGTCTATGTCTGCTTTCTTATACAATGCAGGACCACCTGTCCAATGGTGACATTGTCCTACAGTGTGATAGGCCCTCCCACATCAACCATTAGTTAAGAAAAGGCCTCTTGGCTTGTTTCCAGGTCAGTTTGATGAAGGCAGTTCTTCCACTGAGATTCCCTTTTCCTGTGTGATTCAAGTCCATGCAAATTTGACAAAAAATAACTACCACATGAATCTATCAACTGTTTGTGATAATCACTTTAAAATTTTCTGCTCCATGTATTTTAGAATACAGAGCATGCTACTTTTAACTACATGTATTTGGCCACACAACAAAACATTGGTTTATTCCTCGTGTTTACTTGTACTCTTGTACCTATTGACTGCTTCCCTTGATCCTCCCAAGTCATCTACCATTCCAAGTCTTTGTTAAACACATAGTGTTAATTTTATATCATCAACTTTCTAAAATTATGCACATCAATATAATAATATAACATTTAAATTTCTATATGTAGTTTATTCCACTTAAGTTGTTCTGCATCTTTGTTTATATTGTCTCAAGTGACAATTCATTCCATAGAAAAATAATATTCTACTACACATATACACACAAATATATATACATATATATGTATGTATATATATATACATATATATGTGCCAAGTTTTCTTTATGCATTCATTAATTGTTGACCACTTAGATCAATTTCAAATCTTGGGTTTTGTGACTTTTGCTGCTCATAACTTGGATGGATGTGGGGGAAGTGGAAGACTTCAATATCCTGAATTCATTTCTTTTTGACATATATTAGCTGGGGTGCTTAGAGGAAGAGAACAAATAATGTAATAATTAAATACTATGGGGGATTTATTAGATTCACTTATACATCATAAGACAGGCAATCGAAAAATGGCTGTCTGCACTCTGGAGAGAATTGAGGGCTAACTAGTAGTTGCTCATCCCACAGAGTTGAATATCTCAGCAGTTTCAGTCTGGTATTCAAGGTTTGTTGACTTCCTGGAAAGCCATTGACCTTCAACTCACATTAGAATGTCAAAGAAGCTAGATTATCATTGCTGGAAATTTGGGGTAAGTCCATCAGAGGTACCACATAGTACTGAGAAAATCAGGGACCCATATCAAAATTCTTAGTCTTGCTAATAAAACAATTTAAAATAGACTCAGTTTTCAGGCTTTTCCAGAAAAAAAAATTCTTCAGTTCTCAGCAGTCCTAAGTTGCCTGTAGCTCTTTGTCTAGAGTTAAAGCCTCCTGAGATTTGCTTGTATAAATTGATATCTCAATGGGTGTTGTCTTTGTTCAAATATACTTTAGGCACCTGTATTAATGAAAATTCATGAGTGTAACTTTTCTGACATTTCTAGGAGACAAAATCTCAAAGAAATTTTTCTTTTCTTCTGTCTCTTAACATCCATCTATCCTCCTTTCCATTATGGGATGGTTGGAGGGAGGAAAAAGAAAGGAAGAAATGACATAATTACATTTCAATACCTATAATATATATTATATCTGTAATGGAATGAGGAAAATGCTTGAGGACAATTTTATTAAAGTTTAAAAGAAAAATCTGAGGGCAGGCAAGCTGTAAATCTCTATACATCCCTGAAGGGGGAAGATAAAAGGAATAAAAATCATGCCATTTCAGTTAAGCCCAGTTTCTTTAGCTATATATGTCATCCATGTTACAGACAAGACACCACATTAAAAAAAAAAAAAACTGTGAACGGCGCTTTAGATAAAAAGTGAAGAAACCCAATATGGTAGAGAAAACAACATAGAAAAGAGCTCAGAGGGAAAGAAAGAGAAGTTACACTTTTTAGAAAGACAGGCAGACTAAGAAATTTCATGGCTGTGATTCTGTAAACAATTTAACTGAAGGTGAGTTAGAGGAAAGAAGTACATTACCTAATTCAAGGGATAAATATTCCTCCCCCACTTTAGTGTAGCTTAAGATGACGCCATCTTCATGAGAAGTAGTCCTAAAGCTTAGAATGTTAGGTCTCCACCCATGGGTGTATTTCAGCTTTTGACTAGAAGGAAATAACTTTTCCTTAATAAACCACCTATGGTATTATAACATTATGATAGCAAAGAAAGATAGAAGCAGTAATGGGATGGACCCACTCAGGCCAGCAAGCAGCACTATATTTTCCTCATATATCTCTGCTTCTGAGTACCTGCTATCAGGTGCTGCCCACTCTGCATGAGGTTTGTCCCTCTTCAGCTAGTCCTTTCTGGGAATGTAGTCTATAGATTTATTTTTAGCTAATCAAATTGACAATCAAGATTAAACCTCTATAAGTACAGTAATGGGATTATTGCATCATATGATCATTTTAATACCAATTTTTGAGGAACCAATAAGTTGTTTTCTAAATTTGCTATGCTAGTTGTCACTTGCACTGACAGTATATACGTTTTCCATTTTATAAACCAACACTAGTTATTTTTTGTTTTTGCTTTTTTGACTAAAAGCACTGTAACTACTATGAAATAATGTCTCTGTTAAATTGCTTTGATTTACATAATGATAATAAGTGATACTGAATACCTTTTCCCATATCTATTTGTCATTTCTATGTCTTCTGAGAAATGTCTACTTTGTTCTATTACCTCTTTTGCAGTGGTGCTGAAGGTCAAATTGAGGGCTTTCCACATGCTAGGAAAGCTTATTATCACTGACCTAATGCCCCATAAATACTGTCTATTTTTTAATTGGACCATTCTCTTTTTGATTCCAAGGTGTAAGGGCTACCCATGTAATCTTGATATTATTTCCTTTAATATGCATAGTTTGAAATATTTTCTCTCATTATATTAAATATCTCTCCATTCTTTTAAATCTTTCTCTTGCTGAGGAGATTTGTTATTATGTTTTAAGTCCATAATCTCTATGAAATGATTTTTTGTGACTAGTGAGAAATCAATGTCTAGTATCCTAATTATGTATGTGTATATTCACAATGCTCAGAATCATCTGCCCAAATGATTGTCAGGATTCTGTAGTCATGTATGTGAGTTTAGTGCAATGGTCACTTGCCTTCACATAAAACTGTCCTCTAACAAGGAGTTTTAGTGTCAGTTTTATGCAACATGGAAGCCCCCTGAGTCTCAGAAGAAGACAAGTATATGTCTATCACAGACACATCATATTGTCTGCTGTATGCAATTTCCTAAATTCGCTTAAGGACTGTGAAGCACAATTTGTCAGCAAATACTGCATGTGTCTAAGGCTCTAATGAAAGCAGATGGGTGAATATTATTTACCTTTCCAGAAATAACTCCTTCTAATTTTTGAACTATTTCCAAATAAGGATATAGAATAGATCTATCATTCTTGCCTTTGAATTCCTAAATCTGTATGTTGTGGAGCTTGTATCCTTCTTAGGGATCACTGCTGCCCTCACTCCCAGATAATTTACTGGGAGTCTAACAGTTCCTTCACTTTTTTGGTTCTCTGAGCTCCATTAGTTAATATCAATCTTGGTTTATCACACAAAACATACTTTTTAATAGTATAAGTATTCCACAATTACTTAAATAAACCTTGTTTTTGAATAATTAGGCTAATACCACATGCCTACTAGTGATACAATGTTCAGAACTAATAATGATTGATAAAAGCCAAAATGTAATATTTTATTATATTGTACTAAAATAGTATCTAATTAGATAAATAGGTAGATAGATAGATAGATAGATAGATAGATAGATAGATAGATAGAATTCATACCACTTCAAGTGATATACTTCTCCAAAATTCTAAACCCTAGTGTCAAGCATTGGAAACCACCTTTTGAGTTTTTGGTCAGGGGAATCAAGGAAACTTCCAAATAATAGCAATTGGCTATTACTGTTGCCCTTAACACTCTCTCAGTATTTGAAGGTAAGATCCTATTGCTGAACACATCACATATTTCAGACATGGGGCTTGGAAGAATTGAAAGAGATGACCTGGAAGATTCTTCTCTGAAGACTAAATTTCATAGCATCTAAAGATGTTATGCAACTTGCATAAGAAAAGCAATCCATTGTCCTACCATATAAAAAGCCCTTGAAGTACAAACTGTACATCATAGCAAGATATCCTGAATGGTACTTATCTCAGGAGAAGCTAATTCTCATCTAACTGGACTTAAGGACTATTCCACGGGAAGAAACTCCTGTCTGGTACTTTATGCCCTGATAATTTCCTGTGGCTAGTGAGGTCATGGATCCTAGAGAAGAATATACTACCACATCTTTAATAAACCAGTATAATATCTGTGTTCTAAGTACTTATCCTCATAGGCAAGGATAAGTACAATTCTTGCATCTCATTTAAAAAAAGCTCCTTTTGGCAGTTAAAAGTGACTAATATAGAAATCCACAACTGGTCAAATACAGGGTACAAGAGACCACAGAATGCCCATACCAATTGATACATTAACAATACAGCCCCTACTTCTAAGGCTCTCGGAACACTGAAAAGGAAGAGGTGGAGAGATTAAAGCAAGATAATTCCTCCTATATATGATAGGGACCTTGAACCAAAAACTTCTCAGAAATTGTGGTCATCGAACAAGATCTTCACAATGACAACCTCACCTGACATGTCAGTGTAGATTAGGAAAATCACACTAGGCCCCACCCATACATGAAGAGCTTGAGGTATTTAATATCTGCTTATACAAAAAGAATCAGCCTTCTTTAGGGATGAAACCCTGAAATTATCATCAAATCCAAAAAAAAATCTACCCTATACCCACATGTGGTCATCTCTGCCACCACCACAACCAACAGAGTGTCAATCCATGTGAGGCAAGAAGAAAGTCCAGTTCAAAGCAATTCAGTTGCCAGTGTTGGCTCAACTTTTGAAAGTCTGACACCAGGCACTGTATTTTGAGCATATTTAAGCACAGAACAATTTGGGAAAATGGTTTCTGGTGACAATTAACTCAAACTCATGTGTTAAACCAAATTTAAGACATGATTACATTAAAATTTTTGTAAAATACTTATGACCTCTTCCATAAAGATGGGGTTTTTTTAGTTTTTGGTTGTGAGCCTAGGCTCTAATGGCTGAGATTCGAGTCTGTTCTGGAATAGGCTCCAAAGCTACAGAGAAAGTCTGTCTCAAAAAACAAAAAAAAACACAGAAAAAGATGGGTCCTATAGATTGATTATATGTGACATCTTAAGGGTCTGGGGGAAGATTGGTGTGGCCTTTTTCATAGAGAGCACAAAGGTCACCAGGCTATTTAAGAAACTTTGCTCCCATTTATAAAGTATAAGCATCTATAGATTGACTGAGAAAATAATGCTCCAGATAAGGTTCTGGGGAAGATGACTTAAATATTCTGGGTAACTAGATGTGGTCTGGCCACACAGATAGCACAGAGATCACAAGGTTATCGACTATATTCATTCCCAGCCTGCTGGGCAGAAAATAGATTATACATCTCTTCCTTTGAAGAAATATCCATGTGTGTTTAACATTCTTATTTTCCCTAGTGTTTATCTGTGAGCACAATGACCTTGAGTCTTCTACACACGTATGCATATGATCAACATTAAATGAATTGAGCAGACTATATTTATGTATACACGTGCATAAAATAATAGTTAAAGAAGGGTTCAAGAATTTGAAAGGGAGAGGGACGTGAAAGAAGTTAAAGTAGAGAAAAGACAGATAGAAAAGACGTAAATAGAGTGATAATATAAAATCTTAAAAAATAGGTAGAACAAAAAAGGATCATGATCAGAGTGTCTTTTTAAATATATCTTTATAGATATTTCTGGTTGTTACTATACAGTAAAATTCAGCGAGTGAAATTACTAGGTCATAAGGTTAAAAACTGTTAAAGTCTTTACATTGCCAAGCTTCCATCAAAATGATTTTTAGTGATTTACACTTCATCTTCACTGAATATGAGTGCCAGTTTCACAATGTTCTTGCCAGAATTATGTTTCCATAGCCACTTTGTAGGTTGATCCTTGAAATATTCTATCTCAATTGAGTATTGATTATTCGAAGATTACTTTTTCATAAAAAGTAATTAATACTATCAACAAGTATTCTCTTTATGACCCTTGTTAAATTTTATTCTGTTTCATATTTTCTAATTGGTTTGACTAAAACATGCTCATATATTTAGGTTATTAACTGTGTATTTTTATTTGTTTCAAATATTTTTGACAGTATTATTTTTCCTTTAATGTTTCATTAAGATTGTTATTTTTATAATTTCCTTTTGATTTTATAAAATATAACTGCATCATTTTCTTTTTTTGCTTTCCCTTTTCCAACTCCTTTCATGTGGCCCTCCTTTCTTTAAAGAGAGAAAAAGAGAGCATTAGTGCACATGGAGAGAAATGCATAGGGAGATAAATATAGCCAACTGAGTTCATTTTTGGTGTTTGTGTTTATATGGTTTCACAGATTATTGCTTTGTATTGGATAACCAATCAACAGGTTCATCAGTGTGAGAAGCTATTATTCACTCTCTCATAAGCCATTGGTTGCCTGTAATTCTTTGTCAACTGATGAGATTCCTTGAGATGGTCCTCATCTCAAGTTTTAATTTCTACTTATGCCATTATTCAGGAAGAATGCTCCTGGGTTAGATCCAGTTAGAATAATCCAAGTTCACCCACTCTCAAAGACCTCCCCAGTGGGACAAGACTCCCGAACCCCTTCTGCAACTTTCTTGGCTTTTCCAGCCAGCCAGCAGGGAGTTTCCTGTGGCTAAATTTCCCCCAAACAGAAACCCATGCAACTGCCATCAAACTACTAGCCACACCCCATCAACAAAATGCCTATTCTACAACACAAACCGAGGAAATTCTGGATATGGAAAATCTGGGTAAATGAACAGGAACTATAGAGACAGAATACAAGAGAATAGAAGAAAGAATCTCGGGCACTGAAGATATTATAGAGGAAATAGACTTATTGATCAAAGAAAACATTAAATTCAACAAATTCTTAATACAACACATCCAGGAAATCTGGGACACCATGAAAAGACTAAACCTAAGAATAATAAGGATAGAAAAGGGAGAAAAATGCCAACCCAAAGAAAATATATTCAACAAAATTGTAGAAGAAAACTTTCTCAACCTAAAGAAGAATATCTCTATGAAGGTACAAGAAGCTTACAGAACACCAAATAGACTGGATCAAAAAAAATTCCCCCACCATATAATAATCAAAACACAAAACATACAGACTAAAAAAGAATATTAAGAGCTGTAAAGTAAAAAGGTCAAGTAACATATAAAGGTAAACCTATCAAAATTATACCTGACTTCTCAATGAATCCATGAAAGCCAGAACGTCCTGGATAGATGTGCTACAGACACTAAGAGACCACAGATGCAAGCCCAGACTACTATACCAAGCAAAGATTTCATTCACCATCAATAGAGAAAACAAGATATTCCATGACAAAAACGATTTAAACATTACGTATCCACAAACCCAGCCTTACAGAAAGTATGAGAAGGAAAACCCCAACCCAAGAAACTAATTGTACCCACAAAAACACAGGCATCTGATAACCCCCACCAGCATAATCCAAAGAAGAGAAATACACAAACACTACTACCCAAAAATAACGAGATAGTATCAACCACTAGTCATTAATATCACTTAATATCAATGGAATCAGTTCACCTATAAAAAGACAGAGGCTAAGTGAATGGATACCAAACAAGATCGAACGTTCTGCTGTACACAAGAAATGTAGCTCAACCTCAAAGACAGAAACTACCTCAGAGTAAAGGGTTGGGAAAAGGTCTTCCAATAAAATGGACCTAAGAAACAAGTGGATTCTAATATCTAACAAAACTAAAATCAGACAGAAGATATGAAGAAGGACACTTTGTACTCAAAAAAGAAACAATTCATCAAGATGCAGTCTCAATCATGAACATTTATGCCCTTAACACAACGGCACCTACATATATAAAAGAAACATCATTAAAACTTAAATTGCACATCAAACCCCACACACTAATAGTAGGGGACTTCAACACTCTATTCTCATTAATGGACAGGTCAACCAGACAGAAACATAACAGAGAAATAAGAGAACTAACAGATGTCATGACTCAAATGGACTTAACAGATATAAATAGAACATTACATCCAAACACAAAAGAATATAACTCCTTCTCAGCACCTTATGGAACCACCTCTAAAATAGATCACATACTCGCTAACAAAGCAAACATCCACAGATACAAAAAAAATAAAATAAAACAGAGTAACCCCCTGTGACTTATCAGATCATAATAGATTAAAGTTAGAATTTAACAACAACAATACTCTCAGAAATCCTACAAACTCATGGAAATTGAACAGTGAATTACTGAATCACCCCTGGGTCAAGGAAGAAATAAAGAAAGAAAGAATTCCTTGAATTCAATAAAAATGAAGGCACAGCATATCCAAATGTATGGAACACCTTGAAAGCTGTGCTAAGAGAAAAGTTCATAGCACTATGTGCCCACATAAAGAAAACAGAGAAAGCTCACATTAATGACTTAGTAGCACACTTAAAAGCTCTAAGATAAAAAGAAACAGACACACCCAAGATTAGTAGAGGACAAAAAAATAATCAAATTGAAGGCCTAAATCAACAAAATACAAACAGAAAACAATACAAAGAATCAATGAAACAAAGAACTGGTTCTTTGAAAAAATCAACAAGATAGACAAACCCTTATTCAAACTAATCAAAAGGCAGAGACAGAACATCAAAATTAATAAAATCAGAAATAAGTAGGGGGATATAACAACAGACACTGAGGAAATTCAGAGAATCATTAGATTATACAACTAAAACCTGTACTCCACAAAATAGGAAAGTGAAATGAACAATTTTTTAGATAGATACCATATACCAAAATTAAATCAAGACCAGATGAGCAATTTAAATAGATCTATAAACTCCAAGGAAATAGAAGCTGTCATCAAAACTCCTCCCTCACAAAAAAAGCCCAGGGCCAGATTGTTTTAATGCAGAATTCTACCAGAACTTCCAACAAGAGCTAATACCTATACTCCTCAAAGTGTTCCACATAATAGAAACAGAAGGGATATTGTCATACTCTTTTTATGAGGACACATTTACCTTGATACAAAAAAACTAGACAAAGACTCAAACAAGAAAGAAAATTACAGACCAACCTTACATGAACATGGATGCAAAATACTCAATAAAATGCTGACAAACCGAATCCAAGAACACATTAAAAAAATAATCCACCATGATCAAGACGGCCTCATCCCAGAAATGCAGGGCTAGTTTAACGTATGAAAATCTATCAATGTAATCCATCATACAAATAAACTGAAAGGAAAAAACATATGACCATGTCATTAGATGCTGAAAAAGCATTTGACAAAATTCAGAATCCCTTCAAGATAAAGGTCTTGGAGGGATTAGGGATACAAGGATCATACCTAAATATAATAAAAAACAATATACAGCAAGTCAACAGCTAACATCAAATTAAATGGAGAGAAACTCAAAGCCATTCCACTAAAATCAGGATATCCACTCTCTCCATATCTCTTCAACATAGTGCTTGAACTTCTCTCAATAGCAATAAGACATCATAAGGAGATCAAGGGGATTTGAATTGGAAAGGAAGAAGTCAAACTTTTGTTATTTGCAAATGATATGATAGTGTACAACAGTGACCCCACAAACTCTACCAAAGAACTCCTACAGCTATAAATACCTTCAGTGATGTGGCAGGATAAAAGATCAACTCAAAAAACTCAGTAGCCCTCCTATATACAAAGGATAAAGAAGCAGAGAGGGAAATCATAGAAACTTCACCTTTCACGATAGCCACAAATAGCATAAAGTATCTTGAGGTAACACTAACCAAGGAAGTGAAAGATATATTTGACAAGAACTTTAAGTCTTTGAAGAAAGAAATTGAAGAGGATACCAGAAAATGGAAATATCTCCCATGCTCCTGGATAGGTAGGATCAACATAGTAAAATTGTCAATCCTAACAAAAGCAATCTATAGATTAAATGCAATCCCCATGAAAATCCCAACACAATTCTTCACAGACCTTGAAAGAACAATAATCAAATTTATATGAAAAAAAAAACAAAAACCCAGGATAGCCAAAACAATTCTGTACACTAAAGAAACTTCTGGAGCCATCACCATCCCTGACATTAAACTCTGTTACAAAGCTACAGTAATGAAAACAGCTTGGTATTGGCCTAGAAACAGAGAGGTTGAACAATGGAATCAAATCTAAGACCCGCATATTAATCCACACACCTATAAACATCTGATTTTTGACCAAGAAGCTAAAATTATAAAATGGAAAAAAGAAAGTATCTTTAGAAAATGGTGCTAGCATAACTGGATATCAACATGTAGAAGAATGAAAATAGATCCATGTCTATTGCCAAGCATCAAACTCAAGTACAAATGGGTTAAAGACCTCAATGTAAATCTGACCACACTGAACATGATAGAAGAGAAAGTGGAAAGTAGTCTTCATTGCATGGGCATAGGAGACCACTGCCTATATATAACTCCAATAGCACAGACACTTAGAACAAAAATAAATAAATGGAACCTCCAGAAGCTGAGAAGTTTCTGTAAAGCAAAGGTCACAGTCAATAAGACAAAACCACAGACTACTGAATGGGAAAAGATCTTCACCAACCCCACATCAGACAAAAGACTGATCTCTAAAATATACAAAGAACTCAAAAATTAGACATTAAAATTGTAAATAATCCAATTAAGAAATGGGATACTAAACTAAACAGAGAATTCTCAACAGAAGAATCTCAAATGGCCAAAAGATACTTAAAAAATGTTCAACATCCTTAGTTATTAGGGAAACACAAATCAAAACAACTCTAAGATACCATCTTACACGTGTTAGAATGGTTATGACCAAAACCACTAAAAACCTTGTCATATCTTAATTAGTTTTAGCACACATTGTCTAGATAGCTAGATAGCATGATCAAGAAACTCTAGGACTAAACTATAATGTACTAAAATATTTTGTTTTTAATTTGTAAAAAATTATTTTAGTGCATTGTTTGTGTGTGTGTGTGTTTGTGTGTGAAAGAGAGAGAGAGAGAGAGAGAGAGAGAGAGAGAGAGAGAGAGAGAGAGAGAGACAGACGAGGGGTGATGCACATGCCACAGGACAACTGTGGTAATAGGAGGACAACTTTGTGGAGTTCTCCACTTACAGGTTTTTGGCTTTACATTAGCCTTTTTCAACAAATACTTTATCCTCTAAGTCCTTCAATCACACTAGAACCTTTTCATATATTTTCTTCCATGTTTTAAAATCAAATATTTCTGCTTAGCTATTCACTGTTCTTCAGTACGGAGAGAAGATAATTTAAAAGTATAGATATACGATATTTTCAGCATTTATCTGTTTATCTTTTTATTTTAGGAAAGTATATAAGAATTGACTATGAAACAAACATGGTTTCACTGGGCTAGACACTGAAAGTCACATGAATAAATGAATTTGTTATATTTAAGGTATCAAAGCTCATGACCATCAATATTTCTTATTTGAAGAGTATATTTCTCACTTTAAAATATGAGTCAATATCCATTCAAAATGCAAACATGCAAATGATTGAATATATAGCATGCAAAATGTTGTAATAGGGGCATTAAGTCAGTTTCCATTGGAACTTGTCTTTGATTAAAAATATAATTAACAAACTCCGCCAACATAAGAAGAACTGATATGCTTAACTACTGCAAATACCTAAATTGTCACCAATGTTTTAGTTTCATTATTTAACACATAGTCAGAAGGAACTGAAGCACTATTTTCACTTAAATATGATCTGTAAACAATGGGCCTACAGTCGTTTTGTTTTGTTCAGAGAGGATTTCCATAACACTGAATGGCCTTGCATCTCATTCTCTAGCCCAAGCTGACCTTTAAAATCATGGCACTTCTTCTTATTCCTTGAGCAGTGTTGAGCTTGTAGGCATGAGCCACACTGTTGTATTTTAACCTGCCTAGAGAATTCTGTGTTACCCACTGTTTATAATCATTCTGAAGTGTGACAATATATCTTTTGAAAACTAAAATTGTTAACATTCAGAAGACGTTCAAGCACTATCAAGAATCTATGGATCTTTTTCCATTTCAGGCCAAAGATAATAGATGAAAAATCTAGTTAACTAATCTTTGATCAACACTCATGTGCCAGTCACTGTCCTCACACTATAAACAAAAGATATAAGCAGTGCAGACAACATCCCTGCCCTCTTAATGCTTTAAAGTGTCTTTGACACTGAACCTCTGTTTTAATATTTAACAAGAAAATAAAGCTTGGGAAGTGAAAAGCAAATATTATTTTAGTGGTCTATATTCTTTCCAGAATGACAAATTAAAAATGAGGAACTATGATCAGAATAAAACCAGACAGTTCTAAGAATTAAGTACTTTTTTTTAGAATAAAAAGTGTTGTGGGTGGATGCAAAGGATGCACCAAGCCACTGGGCCATGACCAGTACTCACCAGGGGCCCTCTTGATCTTTGTGGATTGTGTTAACATCGAGGGCTGTCTTAGTTAGGGTTTCTATTCAGCAAAGAGACAGAATGACCACAGCAACTTTTATAAAAGAAGATCATTTAATTGGAGTTGCTTACATTTTCAGAGGTTCAGTCCTTTATTGCCATGGGGGAAAGAAAGGCAGCAAACAGGCAGACATAATGCTGGAGAAGTAACAGAGAGTAAGATATATTGACTCAAAGGCAACAGGAAGTGCTTTATCTTACTGGCATGACACGAGCATACATAAGACTTCAAGACCTACCTCCACAGTGACATGCTTACTCCAACAAGGCCATATCTATTCCAACAAAGCCACACCTCCTAATAGTGCTACTCTTTTGAGAGATCATTTTCTTTCAAACCTCTATATTTCACTCCCTGGCCCCCCAAAGTGTTGTAGTCATACCATAAGGCAAAAATGCGTTGAGTCCAACTTCAAAAGTCCCCAACATACTTCTATAACAGTACCAACCTTATTAAAAAGCTTATAGTCAAACGTCACTTCAGAGATTCATGCAATCTCTTAACTGTAATTCCTTGTAAAATCAAAATCAAAAAGCAGATCACATACTTGTAGCATATCATAGCACAGGATATACTTTACCATTCAAAAAAACAGGGAAGGGAGCATAATGAGGAAATACTGGACCAAAGCAACACCAAAACCCAGATGGGCAAATTCTAAACTTTACATATCCATGTTTGATGCCAAAATGCCCTTCTGATCTCCAACTCTTTTCAGCGACCAGAAAAACTTACAAATCACCATCCTAGACAACAGCCCTCTGGTCGCTGGAAGCAGATTCCAAAGCAAGAGAGCGAGTGCAAAGTTACCACTGCTTTTTCAAGCCAAATACACCATGTCCAAGTGGGCTGGTATCTTAAAGGCTATTGGCTGAAGGAGCTGAAGGAGCTCCTGCAGCAGGAAATGAACTAGCATCCTCTTACCACACCCAATAAGTAGCAGAACTTGGCAGCTTCAGCCACATGGTTCTGGTTTTAGAGTTGTCTAGGAAGGTGATCTGTAAGTTTTTCCTTTAAATAAATAACCCTTTTATTAATCATAATTACAGACTGGTGTGGGATTGTTTTGTGACTCACTCCTTTAATATCCCAACTGCCCAGCAGCTCAGACCCAAAATAATCACACTGAAACTATATTATTTAAAACACTGCTTGGCCAATGTCTGTAGCATATTTCTAGCAAAGTCTTACATATTAAATTAGTTCGTTTCTATTATTTTATATTTTACCATGAATATTGTGGCCTACTGGCAAGGTTCAGGTTGAAAGCTTGTGTCTTTCTCCTTTGGTGGCTCCATGCCATCTCAGTGACTCTGCCTTCTTTCTCCCAGCATTCAGTTTAGTTTTCCTCACGTAGTTCTATTCTGCTGAGTCACTGGCCTAAACAGTTTCTTTAGTCATTAACCAATAAAAACAACACATAGACAGTAGGACTTCTTAAAACCAAATGGGGCTGGAGCATGTCCTCTCATCCAATTATATCTTAATCAGCTTTCCATTTTCGATGATTTTATTTGCTACCTAAACTTGGCTGTCTTGAAACTTGCTCTGTAGTCTAGGCTGGCCTCAAACTCAGACATCTGCTGGCTTCTATGTTCTAAGTACTGTAATTAAAGGTATGTACCACCATACCATGCTCTAAGTTTTCCTTTAATTCCTTTTCACAAGTCAAGAACTTAGCTGGGTTCGTATTTTTCTCTGAAGTCACCACTCTCTTTATTCTATTTTTAATATGATAATCTCCTTGAATACAGGACTTGATTCAATTGTACTTTCTGATGCTCCTTTTATCCTCAAATAATTTTCCTCTCTCCTTCCAACGTATTTCTTTATTAGAGTTAGCACTAGTAACCACTCAACAGAATCGATACAAGGCTGTTTTGAGATTTCCACTGCTAAATTAATTAATCCAAAACACTTCACTCTAGCCTCATGCACACTCTTCATACAAGGACAAAAAGCAGCTGCATTCTTCACTAAAATATTACAGAACCAGTCTCTAAGCCACATGCTAACATTTGTTTCCTCTGAAACGTCTTGATCCAGACATGCACAGTTAAAATCACACTTGGCACCACAGTCTTCCATGCTCCTACTAGGTTGGCCCTTTAAGCAGCACTTAAATCATTCAAATGCTTTTCTAATTCACGTCCCCAAGCTTCATATTCTTTCAAACCATAACATAGTAAGGCTAATCACAGCAATACCCTAGTACTGGTACCAAGTTCTATCTTATTTAAGGTTTCTATTGCTGTGGAGAGACACCATGACCATGGCAACTCTCAGAGAAAACATTAATTGAAGTGGTGGTTTACAGTTTCAGAGGTTGAGTCCATTATCACCATGGTGGCAAGCATGGAAGCATGCAACTAGACATGGTATTAGAGAAGTAGCTGAAAATCCTACATCTGTCCTCAAAGGCAGCAAAAAGTTATCTGAGACACTGGGCATGGCTTGAGCATATAGAAGACCTCAAAGTCCACCTCCATAGTAATACACTTCCTCTAACAATGTAGTACCTACTTCAACAAAACTATGCCTCATAATTGTGTCACTTTCTTTAGGGGTCCTTTTATTTCTTTTTTTCTTTCTTTTTTTTCTTTTATTTATTTATTTATTTATTGTTAAAAGCAAAATTTACATTTACTCCCCTTGTTCCCGGCCCTCCCACTCCCCCACTACCCCACCGCACTCCCCCTGCTTCCTTAAGATGGTGCAGGATACCCTGTCCTATG